>JAEIFU010000464.1:0-130050 GCA_018904235.1 Lordiphosa stackelbergi
TAGATATAGAAAAGAGAGGCGATCGCGAAAAATAATAACAATAATAACAACAACATAAGACAAATTTCAAATTAACAAAAGTAACGGCGGTAGTATAGTAAACCAATAAGGATAATAGTAAAATCCACACAATCGTCGTGTCGTTGCCACATAACTCTGAATTTGTGGAGTTGTTCGAGTTTTGTTTGGGCGGACTTACCAGTTAAATTCGTAAGGGATGTTTATTATTATTATTTGACGGTCGGTAGAGAAAAAAATTTCCGAAATGAAAGTTGAGATTAAACATCAGTTGAAATGCTTATATTAGTGCAAAAAATTGCTGTGATAAATGCCATAAAAGCAATTGAACTTACTTGGGACCAATTATAAGAATTTTGATAGAGCTGACATGGAGAGCCTCCAGCAGCAAGGACTCTGCAGTGCAGAAAGAGCTCTAACCGAGTTGTTTCTTGCCTGGGCCCATAATGAGCAACTACAGCAATACGTAGTTTTATGAAATAAAATCAACTAAATAATGAAAATATATTAATTATATCCGTTACTCGTAGAGTCCAAATTGCATACTAAAGTCGTGCAAATGTATGCAATAGGCAGAAGGAATCATTTCCGACCATATAAAATATATATGGGGCATTCCATACAAAAAAAGTTTTTTTCTGGCATGATGTTTCGGAAATGGATGATAATTGGCCCAAAGGGAGCTTACTATGAGAGAAGCTTAGCCCCAAAATTTAACCTTTTTTGGAGCTCTTTTGCGGAAGTTCTACGCTTAAAAGTGTAATTTTCTGAATTTTATAAAATTTAAATAACTCGAAAACGGTTAAAGATAGAGCTTTGCAATTTTTATTCAGGATTAAAAAGTCCTTTTAAAAAATATTTTGAAAAATTTTATATTTCTACCTTTTTTGAAAACAGAGGGATTTTTTCAAAAAACTTAGTCTAGCAAAAAAGACCCATCCTTCAAAAATTCTCAAAAATATATATGTAATAGCCGCAAACAGTTTGCTTGCCTGAACATATCTGTAGCTTGAAAATTAAGCAAGTTATAGCCATTTTTGTCATGTAATCTCAAAAATATCAGTATGGAAAATTTGTCAAAAATTTCTAATAAATTTTATTTTCGGTTCTTAATTTGCCCACGTACGATGGTCAACTTTTTTAAAGGAATTCCCACATAATTTGTTCTTGTGATATGGAAGGGAAGCGGCTTGCCCGATAATACTGCTCCCAACAAGGAACAAGAATGAAATACTTACAGCTGAAAACCTTTAACAATGGGCAAATGATAATTTGAAAACCATCAGTTTTTTTGCTCCACAAAAGATTACCAACAGTGCATAAAATATTTGGAAACTAGATTCAAAAATTGTAAAACTATCAAAGGAAAGCTTGGGATTTATCACGCGGTTCTTGTGAATGATTCCTCACTTAAAGTCAAGAAGACATCAAGAAGTGCAATTTCAAAACTAGTTAGAGTGTAGTTTATGTTTTAGAGCATATTATTATTACTTTTATTATTATATTATTGCTATTATAATATACTATTACTATGAAAGCGAATTGTTTTAGTTTTTCCTTTTAATTTTCTTTTATTTTTAGGCTAACACAATTGATAAAATTAAAAAAAAAAACAGAAAGAAAAGAACAGTCGAGCACCCCCTGTCGTATTACACACCGTGCCAATACAGTTCGCTGCTTGAATTCCGATTGCCGATTACCGATTGATCAATTTGAAATCGGTGTACAGGGAAAATACCAAGACGAAGGCATTGGGAGTTTTTTTTATTTCTTCTTCTGTAAGCTTTAAAGCCTAAGCGTTCTTTACTGGGTCGTAAAATTTTATTCAAAAGCTGAAAAAGATGATCTAGCAAATTAAGAACCAAAAATATAATTTATTTGAAATTTTTGACAAATTTTCCATTCTGTTATTTTGTAGATTACACGACAAAAATGGCTATAACTTGCTCAATTTTCAAGCTACCGATATCTACAGGTACGCAAAATGTTTGGAAAAGATGCGGCTTTTACAAATATTTTTTTTTAAATTTTTGAAGGATGGGTCTTTTTTGCTAGACTAAGTTTTTGGAAAAAATCCCTCTGTTTTCAAAAAGGTAGAAATATAAAATTTTTCAAAATTTTTTAAAAAAGGAATTTTTAATCCTGAACATTTGAAAAAAAAATTGCCTAGCTCTATGTTAAACCGTTTTCGAGTTATATAAAATTTTAAAAATTCACAAAATTACACTTTTGAGCGTAGAATTTACACAAAAGAGCTCCGAAAAAGCTCGAACTTTGGGGTTAAGCTTCTCTCATAGTAAGCTCCCTTTGGGCCAATCATCATTCATTTCGGAAACATCATGACAGAAAAAATGTTTTTTTGTATGGAATGCCCCATATATTCTTGATCAGCATCTACTGCCGAGTCGATAAAGCCTTGTCCGTCTGACCGTCTGTCTGTATGAACACCTAAATCTTAGAGACTAGAAGAGCTAGAGCCACCAAATTTGACATGTAAACTCCTATTGTCTGCACGCACATTAAGTTTGTTTCAAATTTTTGCCACGCCCACCCCCGCCCCCACAATAAAATTTTTTGAATAACTCCCTCATTTCTGAAGATATCGAGTTTAAATTTTAAACTTAAATTTATATTCGATATTACTATAATCCCAGAAATATTCATAAAGATTAGAAAATAAATAGCAGAGTTAAAAAATGTTGCATACTTTTCCGATGTGCCCCCAGGAACATAGCAACGCTATTAATCATTTCCGTCCATGAGTAACGAGTATATTGAAATCGAGCCGACTTTAATTTACGCTTTCGTTTTTTATTTTTTCACTGTGTGAAAGTACGTCCCGCTAGAGGCATGACCGCTAGGGGCATGACCGCTAGGGGTCAGACTATTCTATGAGCAGTTGCCCTAGGCTGCTCACATTGCGGTTCGCCAATTTGCGGGAAATCTTGGTTGTGCTTTGATACCCACTTCGCTGGTAGATCAATTTATCAATTTATTTTTCGAAGTGGAGTGGCGTATCAACCGGGTGCTGTGACCCAAAGATAAGAAGAGGTTTTAGATGGACGTCGCCCCTTAAAAGAAGGCAATTGTCACGAGCGACAGTGGGCTCTTCAAATTAGGCAATTGAGATCTTCCGAAACGTGAAACGACAACGTAAATTTTCAGACCCAAAATCTGTAACCTAAGAAAAAAACCGCCTTTTGAAACCAAATCTCCGCTAGGAAGAGTGACCTTAAAAATTCCAAATTGTAATTTTTTTAGGTTTTTTGCATTTTTTTGGCTATCTCAGCACACTATTTTGTTTTTAGGATCCACTCTTGCAATGAATTACTTTTCCGTGCTCCCAAAAACTTTGGAGTTCGCCGTACCGTGCTATAATTGCAATGGACCAGCGTGCTGATATTTTGGCCGAAAGTCCCAATTTTTTGTTTGGGAAACTGGATAAAAAAAAAACGGTCGAAAATGATTTTTAATACATATAGCTATTTTATGGCAAAATTTTAACCTTTTTACAAAATAGCTTTTAATTGGCACCCGTTCAAAGTTGATTTTCTTAAAATTGCTGCAAAAAATTATAGAAATAAGCTGCTGCAGTTTGATTTCTTATTTTCAACTTCGGACTAGATTGCCATAAAAAATATAAAGAAGTTTGCATTCTAAACAAAAAATCTAAAAGTTTTGGTTTTTTTACATTTGGCAACTTTGCTTTAAGAGTGCCCAAAAGTACCCCTCTTAATTTTCTTCTAATATTGCCAAATATTTTCTTTGATTAATGTACTATAGCTGGAGGTATGCGCTTTTGTGCGTTTTTATTTTCATAGTGTTGTTAAAAGTATTGAATCCAAAGAGCAGGTAAAATAGGTGGAAAAATCGGCGAGGGTAGTCAGAGTGACTGACAATGCTCGACAGGATGGGCAGTCAGAGTTAGTAAATGTTTGGGTTAATGTCTCATAGACCATTAGACAGATTGTAGCATATAAATTTCTTTTAGTTCCCTGGTACCTATAATATACTAATAATGTAATACTCATAATACTTATATATACTTCTATGCATTAATTGGTTCAAATCCAATTACAAGTTTTTTTCTTTAAAGAATAGTACTCAGACAAACTAAATCGTTTTCGCTGGGAGTCAACTCCATATTTTATATAAAGGGTGTCGGAAAGCTTTCGTAAAATTCCGACAGGCGGTCGAACTCAGACAAACTAAAATTTCCGTTCAGGCACAGACAGCTGATTCAATTCCGATGGGGTGGTAGCAGAAAAAATTGTTTGTAATTTTTCCGACACCCACCCGTCGAGATGTCAGCAGCAAAAGCTCGACAAAAATCATCGATTGGCATAACTGGAAACGAACGGTAAGATTTTGCAATGTCCATGACTTCTACATTCCATATATCCATCGAAAATCCCTAAATATTTGCAAAAACAATTAATTAAAATCAAATGCAAGCAAATCAGCGCAGTTTCGCATTTGGTGGTATTTTGATGAAGGGTGGTACTTTGGCGTTGAACAGTCTCACTGCATCGTACGTTGGCCCACCCATCGGAATAAGTTGTCGATTCCGCTAGCAGACGATTTAGTTTGTCTGAGTACTAAGCTTAATGCCCATATGACACATGCCGATATTGGTTGCCAATATTGTGAAAGAAGAGTTAAGCTATAGACACCTTATACAAAACTAGCAAAAAGCCCGTCGCGCTTCGCTGCGCCTTTAACGGTATACATAGAACCAATTTCCGAATCAGTTTGAAATCAATCGTAAGAGTCAAATATTTACCAAATTTTAAAATATTCTTTAAATTTGTTTCCTCTCATACATACATAGGCTTAAAATCAACGTTTTACTACTTTGATTTTTCACCGTTACGACTTTACTGCTGCGTTCTTCACTCCCCATCCACTTCTTATACAACTTCCACCTGTTTCACACCCACATCCCTCCCACTTCCCGCCCACATCCCATCCACTTCCCACCCACTCTACACCCAATTACAACCCACCCACTTCCCCCCAGTTCCCACCCACATCCCTCCCACTTCCCGCCCACTTCCCGCCCACATCCCACCCACATCCCACACACTTACCGTCTCCATCCCACCCACATCCCACACACTTCCCGCCCCCATCCCTCCCACATCCCACCCACTCTACACCCAATTACCACCCACAAACTTCCCCCCCGTTCCCACCCACATCCCTTGCACCTCCCTTGCACATCCCTTGCACATTCCTTCCACATCCCACCCACATCCCACCCACTTCCCGCCCCCCTCCCACCCCACTCACTCCCCATCTACTTCTTACACAACTTCCACCCGTTTCCCACCTACTTTTCACCCACTTACCGCCCACATCCTACCCACTTGTCACCCAATTCCCGCCCAGATCCAATCCACTTCTCACCCACATCTCTCCCACTTCGCGCCCATTTTCCACCCACCTCCCACCAACATCCCTCCCACTAAACACCCACCTCCCGCCCACTTTCCACCCACCTATTTTCACTTCCCGGTGGGCGTCCCGCCCGTATTACCAACATCGGAAAATGCAATTACTAATAATTTAGTATTCCATCCCTACAAACAGAGATTCAAGTCGATCGGGTGAAAAATAGTTTTTTTCATGCAAAGTTTTGCAGGAATTTTCCGGCCGATGGGTCAAATTTTCCAACATCGGAAAATCACATCTCAATTTATTTCACTTACTATTCTCACAACCCGAGATTCAAGCCAATCAGGTGAAAAATAGTTTTTTGCATGCAGAATTTTCCGGCCATTTTCCTCGTGGGGGGCTTTTCCAAAATTGGGAAAACACGTGTCGAATATTTTGCGTACTATGCTTGCATGCCAAATATAGAGTCAATCGGATGAAAAATAAATGTTTACCATACAAACTTATAAAACGCTTTTCCGACTTTTCCGGGTGGGATTTTCCGGAAAATTGGTACACAGTTATTATTGAATTTTTAAATAGATCTTTGAAAATGAGTTTGGACCTGATCGGATAATAAACAAAAAAGTTTCATACAACTGTTTTCCATGAATTTTCCGACTTTGGCTATAGATTTTCCAAAATTTGAAAGTCACTTATTTTATGTTTTGTTATGTGTAATTTTGAAAATGAGTTTGGCGCTAATCGCCGGCAAATAAAGTTTCGCCCAAACAACCTTGACCACCCACTTTCCACCCAGCGCACATTGGGTTTTTTTTTCGTTTTTTTTGGCATAAACCCAAAGAAATGTTGCTCTGTTTTTTAAAATAACTTTTATTTTTATACACTTGAAAAGTGTATTATAATTTTGCCCAGAAGTGTGCAACGCCTAGAAGGAATCATCTCCGACCACATAAAGTATATATTTTCTTGAACAGCATGACGAGCTGAGTCGATTAAGCTTTGTCCGTCCGTCTGTCCGTCCGTCCGTCTGTCCGTCTGTCTGTTTCTACGCGAACTAGTCCCTCAGTTTTGGAGCTATCGAGCTGAAACTTTGCACAGAGTCTTCTTTTTACTGCACGCTGCTAATATGTCGGAACCGACCGGATCGGATGACTACTTCTTGTAGCTGCCATACAAATGTTCGTTCGGAAAATGGATTTTAGTAAGAAAAACTGGTTTGTTCTCAATATTACTGCTCTTAAACACGGTAATGGGTAATATGTAATGTTTTTAGGCTGATCTGCGAAGTTTGGTCGAAGTCGCTAACCGTTGAGACAAGCTATTTCAAGTGTATCAAAACTTCGGTACAGACGAAGTTAGCTTTGCCTTTCTCGTTATGTTTATAATACTCTAGTTCAGTGTCCGGCAAAACACACATGCTTATTTTGCCTTTGCATGTGTGCGCTCAGACACGCGAGAGCGCTCTCAGTTAGCACATCCCAGCAGACCAAACGCTCGCAAACGATATCGCAAATGAGTGAACTGCGATACTTAACCCGACAAAACTCTCGCAATCGGATCAAAAAAGATAGAAATATGATTCATATGTCGTTCAGTTTGTGGCAGTGGAAGTCTCGTTTACGATAGTCGCAAGAAATAGGTTAGCGAGCGTTTTGCGATACTTTTGTAATATTTCTAGCGAGCCGAATACAAGATTTACTGAATTATTTACTCTCTCTCTCTTTCTATTTCATTGTTTTTTTGCACGGCACTCGACCTTTTATCGCAAAGCTCTCGCAGGAAAGCTCGTGTGCGAGTGCTTTGCGATAAAAAATTTGACTTACGTTCTTTGCTCACATGCGAGCTCGTTTGTGAGAATTTTGCGATAGTCTCGCAAAATGCTCGCTTGCTGGTCTGCTGGGATGTTTGTTATTGCAAAAGAGAGCAATGTACGCTTGTATAGTGTCTGTGTATCGACGCCGCTGCTACAGAGGATGGACGTCGCTACTTGTATACACAGCAAATTGAACGGTGCCGGACACTGCTCTAGTTAAATAAAAAATCAATCGATAAAATTTTTTACGGTCACACTGATTGAGCGATACACTGTCAAAGTCAGCTGATTACGCACATGGTAGCTTTGTGTACAGTTCACCTTTACACATTGCTAAAGTTTAATTGCTCACGTTGGCCACATAAACTGAAAAATACAACTTTAAATGATGGAAAGTTGTAGTTCAGGTATGTAAAACAAGAGATAAATAAAATTTTCGTCAATTCTATGTGTTTTTGTTCTTGTGAAACGTGTTTTGTTTATGTGTATTTTTTTGATTAATCTTAGCTAATTTAGCTGTGTTTCGTGGAGTAGAACTCTCAAGGCACTCCGAAGTGCTCAGGTTGTTAAATGTGGAGTTACTAACTAAAGTGTCCAGAATAATATGC
The DNA here is from genome assembly GCA_018904235.1 of Lordiphosa stackelbergi. Taxonomy (NCBI): domain Eukaryota; kingdom Metazoa; phylum Arthropoda; class Insecta; order Diptera; family Drosophilidae; genus Lordiphosa; species Lordiphosa stackelbergi. The sequence continues at coordinate 7,840 of JAEIFU010000464.1, forward strand.
AGCTTCATTTGTCTGCTTTAATTTGCTTTTTCGCGAAAAAATCGTCTTTTTCCAGAGGGATATTTTTTGATCATGCAGAACTGCTAGACATTTTTGTCCGCCACAAACGCTCAGAGGCCGCTGTCAAACAGCATATAATGCAAAAATTTGGTGAAAACAACCTAAGTAAAAGCGTCGAAACACAAGTAAATGAAAAGCTACGCGGCATTGTCAAATATTTTGAAAGGAAATGACCAATTTGCGGGCGACAAATTCAAAGATTTAAAAATAAGCATTCTATATGGCTTGATAAAAAGATTATTATTGACATCGAAGTAAATTGTGGATCGTTAAATAGAGGTGGTCGTCCAAAAGTGGACTATGAGAACGCTAGCACCCGGCAAAAACGAAAGTTGGCGACAGACATGGTTGCTGTTTTGAAAGCAGCAAGATCAAGCGAAGGTCTGAGAAAATGGAAAGGAAACCTTTGGAACTAAGGCACAGTTGTTAAGGCACAAGATGTTAAAAACTTGTCAACATTAAAAATTTGTTACAAATTTATCAACTTGAGAAGCTTTTCCTTGACTCTTGACCGTTTAGGACCAAATTTATTAATAATTTTGGCAAAAATTGGTTGTTTTGGACGTTCTTTTTTATGACCAATTGTTTCAGTAAGTGCAAATGCACACAACAGATCAAATCTATGGAAAAACATATTTATTTTGAATTTTAAAAATAATTTTAGATACCATGTTCGGGAAAGGGGATGAAGGCGTGGTCGAATCATAAAATAAACAAAAACCGAAATTCTACTTTAATTTGAATAATTTATGTGCAAAAACTTAGCTTTCTATCTTTCAATTTGAAGTTGATGCCAAAAAAAACGAAAAAAAACCCATAGTGCAGCGGAGGTAAATTTTCCGGAAGATTGGTATGCAGTTGTTGTTGAATTTTCATATAGATCTTTGAAAATGAGTTGAACTTGATCGGATGAGAAACAAAAAAGTTTCATACAAGAGTTTTCCGCGAATTTTCCACATTTCCCGACAGAATTTTCCAAAATCCGTTCTTAGTACTCACTTTCAGCATAAGATAAAACTACGGTGAAAATCTCATCTTCCTATCTTGTATGGTTTAGGCTGTGCGACGGTCACCAGTCAGCCAGTCAGTCACGTTGAACTCTTTTATATATATAGACTAGCAAATAACCCGACGCGCTTCGCTGCGCCTTCAACAGTATGCTCTTTGCTGATGGGTTTTCCCTCCAACTTCCACCCCCATCCCTCCCATCCACTCTTCATCCCATTCCACCCAGTTCCCACTCACTTTCCGCCCACATCCCTCCCACTCTCCTCCCACTTTACTTTGCAGATTCAGAAGAGTTGCAGAATTTTGATTTTGCTGTCTGCAAATAATTTTGCATCCGGTACCAATTTGACAGTTTTGCAGAAGCATTCGGATTGGCTTGATATGAAGCTCTCTTTCACAGTGACAGAAAAAGCTGAAAAGTCGAATGATTGAGTCGTGGCCGTCCCAAATCCGACTTCAACGAGCCTTCATCAAGAAGAAAGATACGACGAATATCCAAAATAGCTAAAATAGATGAGTCCGCTGCAAACGGTTTACAGAATGTCTCTCTACAGCAAATCAAACATTAAATGACGCAAATGGTTATGAATATGCGTCATTTATGATAATGGATGCCTATTCAACTTAAAACCACTTACTTATTCGACGTTCTATTAACTCCAAAATTTCATATAATATTTTACCCAGTTACGATAATGATCTGCTAGCTAAAACACACAGTTATCCAAGTAGCATTAGTGTAAATGAATCACTCGCTGAAGTTGATTTACAAAGTTTAGTTAATCATACAGTTTCACGTATACTGAAATCAAATTTAAGAGTCTGTTTTTGAATTGTTTTTTGATTAATTCATTATTTTATTGACAAATTTTCTGTTCAGAAGTATTTTAGGAAATGATATACTCGTATTTTAATTAAAATATATATAAAAGGGTGGCAAGGGCTTCAGCGCGTATAACCACGCCCATTTTTTCCAAAATAGATTTATAGCATTGTTATAGGCTTACAGTTTAAATTATAGACCTGAAGGACACCTACAACTATTTTTGTCGCCTACTTCCATACAAGTCCGATCACTGTGCAATCGGATGAAAAATAGCTATTCTGCAAGTAGAATTTTCCGGGCATTTTCACGCCTAGGCGGATTTTCCGACATGGCAATGTCCTTACAAACCGAGTTTCAGGCCAATCGGATGAAAAATAGTTTATTTTGTATGCAGAATTTTCCGGCAATTTTACGACCTTCAGGTCAAATTTTCTATCTTCAGAAAATCACATATCAAACTATTTCGTATTCTATCTTTACAAACCGAGTTTCAAGCCAATCGGATGAAAAATAGTTTTGTTCATGCTGAAATTTTCCGGGAATTTTCCGACCGTTGGGTGAAATTTTCCCACATCGGAAAATCACATTTCAAACTATTTCGAATTAAATCCTTACAAACCGAGTTTCAATCCAATCGGATGAAAAATAATTTTTTGCATGCAGAATTTTCCGGCCATTTTCCGCTTGGGCGGATTTTCCGAAATCGGGAAAACACGTGTCGAATTATTTCGCGTAATATGCTTACAAACCAAATTTCAAGTCAATCGGATGAAAAATAACATTTTTCCCATACAAACTTTTCCGACGCTTTTCCGACTTTTCCGGGTGGAATTTTCCAAAACCCCGCCTTAGTACGCACTTTCACCACCAACCGAAACTCCTGTCCAAATGTCAGCTTTCTATCAAATTGCCTTGTTTATTGTTTTACTGTATTTAAAACTAAAACTATGGTTTCATATGCAATTAATTTGATCAAATTAGGGTGAAAAGTTCCCTAATTTGGCCTATATAGCAAAATATTCATCAAAATTTGTCTAAATTATTTGCCTGTGTGAACTTAGCTATAGTCCTTTTTCTTAATCTCCAACCATAGCTACACGTGCTTGCGAAAAAAATTTTTCCTCCTCTGTAATATGCTTGCTTTCTTTTTTTAAAATTGGCGCTCAAGGGACATATCAACAAACTAGCCAATTGCACGAAAACCACCTAGTTGCAAAATCTAGGTGGATTTTGATTTGAGCAAAAACAGGAACATGAGAAAACGGCCCTAAGTAGTGACTTAACAGCGACATAAATGTGACTAAATTGTGACTTAACAGTGACTCAACAGTGACTTAACAGTGACTTAACAGTGACCTAAAAGTGACTAAATAGTAACTAAACAGCGACTTAACAGTGAATAACAGTGGCTTCTCAAAATTGCTTGTTAGTTTTCTTCTGACAGCTGTGTGCTATCGATATCAAATCATAAACAATCAATTCAAACAAGCTTTTTCTTGTTCTTTCTCCGCATCATGCCCGTTCACGAGCACAATCTAACAAAAAAAGTCGATTTTTTGTCATCGATTTAAGCCGCTAAACACGCTCATTGACTCAACAGTGACTTATCAGTGACTTGTCAGTGACCTAAAAGTGTCTTATCATTGACTAAACAGTAACTTAAGAGTGAACTATCAGTGACCTAAAAGTGACTTAACAGTAACTTAACAGTGACTTAACAGTGACTTAAAAATGACTTAATAGGGGCTTAACCTAAAAGTCTCTAGTGACTAAGAAGTAACTTAACAGTGACTTATCAGTGACCTAAATGTGACTTAACAGTGACTAAACAGTAACTTAACAGTGAATTAACAGTTACTTAAAAATTACTTAATAGGGGCTTAACAGTGACCTTACAGTGACTTAACAATGACTCAACAGTGACTTTACAGTGACTTAACAGTGACTCAAAAAAGACCTAAAAGACTCAAGACAATGACTCAAGAGTGACTTAAAAATGACTAAATAGTGACTTAACAGTGACTCAGCAGTGACTTAACAGTGACTTTACAGTGACCCAAAAGTGACTAAATAGTAGGTTAAGATTTGATTGAGTTATGTGTCCGGCCACGGAAAAATAAGGTCTACGGAGAAATGATACACGACCGCCATTTTCTTTTTGACACAAAAAAATCGAAAACCATTTCGAGTAAATGTATCTCACTATAATACCTCATTCACAAATTTTCGATTGGCCCTTCCATTTGGCCAAAATTAAATTCTGAAAATCCCCTTATTTTTTGAGTTACTTAGATGTCCCCCTTAACAGTGACTTAACAGCGACTTAACAGTGACTTAACAGTGACCTAAAAGTGACTAAATAGTGACTTAACAGTGACCTAAAAGCGACTCAGTAGTGACTTAACAGCGACATAAAAGTGACTAAATTGTGGCTTAACAATGACTCAACCGTGACTTAACAGTGACCTAACAGTTTCTTAACAGTGTCTAAACAGTGACCTAAAAGAGACTAAATAGTGACTTAACAGTGACTATACAGTGACTTAACAGTGACATAAAAATGACCTAAAAATGACTCTATTGGGGCTTAACAGTGACTTAAAAATTTCTTAATAGGGGCTTAACAGTGACCTAACAGTGGCTTAACAATGACTCAACAGTGACCTAACAGTTTCTTAACAGTATCTTAACAGTGACCTAAAAGAGACTAAGGGCCGTTTTCTCATGTTGCTGTTTTTGCAAATCTAGGTGGATTTGTTGTATTTGCTTTTCTCATGTTCATGGTTAGCCATCTAGATGGTTTTTGTTGCCATCTGCTTCATCCTCATGTATTTCAAAACAATGTACATGCTTAACCAAATTATGTATTTTTATGTGTGCACGCATAAGGTCACACTAAAAAAATTTAAATTCAAAAACATAACTAAAAACAGCTAAGTCTGTATTGATAAAAAGTAAACCTAAAATGAAAAATATTGGATGTGGCTTTTGTATGCAACACACCTGCAGACATAGCCGAAGAGTCAGATCCGCATTTTAATTCCCCTAGTTCATTGCTTAAGCTAAGTTCACACAGGCAGATAATTTAGCCAAATTTTGATTAAAATAGAGATGATTGAAGATTTTACAGGATTTAAAACAAAAGCTATAGTTTCATACGCAAATTATTTGATCAACTATGCCCGGAAAGTTACACAATTTGGCCTTTATGTCCAAATTTTCATCAAAATTTGTCCAAATTATTTGCCTGGGTGAACTTAGCTTTAGACCTATTGCTTAATCTCCCATCATAGTAACAAGTAGTTAAAAACAAAAATCCTTCTCCTCCTCTGTTAAATGCATGCTTTACTTTTTAAAATTGGCGCGCAATAAATAAAACAAAAACTCGCGAGATGGTAAGGCGCTGCCGACTCAATTTTAGTGCCTTTCCAGCCCTCCCGGTGTGACCGTGGCGCAAATGCCCAAATTCATAATCCATCTACATGAGACAACCGATTGCACAAAATCCACCTAGTTGCGAAATCTAGGTGGATTTCGATTTGAGCAAAAACAGGAACATGAGAAAACGGCCCTAAATAGTGACTTAACAGTGACTAAACAGTAACTTAGCAGTGACTTTACAGTGACTTAAAAATAACTTAATAGGGGCTTAACAGTGACCTAACAGTTTCTTTACAGTGCCTTAACAGCGACCTAAAAGTGACTAAATAGTGACTTAACAGTGACCTCAAAGTGACTAACAGTGACCTATAAGTAAGTAAATAGTGACTAAACAGCGACTTAACAGTGAATAACAGTGGCTTCTCAAAATTGCTTGTTAGTTTTCTTCTGACAGCTGTGTGCCATCGATATCAAATCATAAACAAGAAATTCTAACAAACTTTTTCTTTGTTAGATTAACATCTAACACAATCACGAAAAAAAAACAAACATGTTTGCGCATCATGCCCGTTCACCAGCAAAATCTAACAAAAATAGTCGATTTTTTGTCATCGATTTAAGCCGCTAAACACGCTCATTGACTCAACAGTGACTTATCAGTGACATATCAGTGTCCTAAAAGTGTCTTATGATTGACTAAACAGTACCTTAAGAGTGACTTATCAGTGACCTAGAAGTGACTTAACAGTGACTTAACAGTAACTAAAAAGTGACTTAAAAATGACTTAATAGGGGCTTAACCTAAAATTGTCTGAACAGTGACTAAGAAGTAACTTAACAGTGACTTAACAGTGACTTATCAGTGACTTAACAGTGACCTAAAAGTGTCTCAATAGTAACCTAGCAGTGACTAAAAAATGACTTAATAGGGGCTTAACAGTGATTAAAATGCGCCTTAACAGCGACTTAACCGTGACCTTAAAGTGACTTAAACGTGACTTAACAATGACTCAACATTGACTTAACAGTGACTTAGCAGTGTCTAAACAGCGACTTAACAGTGACTTAACAGTGACCCTAAAAGATACTAAATAGTGACTTAACAGTGACTCAACAGTGACTTAACAGTGACCTAAAAGTGACCAAATAGTGACTTAACAATGACTTAACAGTGACTTAGAAAAAACTTAATAGGGGCTTAACAGTGACTTAACAGTGGCTTAACAATGACTCAACAGTGACTTAACAGTGACCTAAAAGTGACCAAATAGTGACTTAAAATTGACTTAACAGTGACTAAACAGTAACTTAACAGTGACTTTACAGTGACTTAAAAATGACTTAATAGGGGCTTTATAGTGACCTAAAAGTGGCTTAACAATGACTCAACAGTGACTTAACAGTGACCTAACAGTTTCTTAACAGTGTCTTAACAGTGACCTAAAAGAGACTAAATAGTGACTTACCAGTGACTTAACAGTAACTTAACAGTGACTTAAAAATGACTTAATAGGGGCTCAACTTAAAAGTGTCTGAACAGTGACAGAAGTAACTTAACAGTGACTTAAAAATGACTTAATAGGGGCTCAACCTAAAAGTGTCTGAACAGTGACAGAAGTAACTTAACAGTGACTTATCAGTGACTTAACAGAGTCTTAGCAGTGAATTAACAGTGACTTAACAGTGACCTAAAAGTGTCTCAATAGTAACTTAACAGTGACTAAAAAATGACTTAATAGGGGCTTAACAGTGACTTATATGCGCCTTAACAGCGACTTAACCGTGACCTAAAACTGACTTAACAGTCACTTAACAATGACTCAACAGTGACTTAACAGTGACTTAGCAGTGACTAAACAGCGACTTAACAGTGACTTAGCAGTGTCCTAACAGCGAGTTAACAGTAACCCTAAAAGATACTAAATAGTGACTAAACAGTGACCGAAAAGTGACCAAATAGTGACTTAACAGTGACTAAACAGTAACTTAGCAGTGACTTAAAAATAACTCAATAGGGGCTTAACAGTGACCTAACAGTGGCTTAACAATGACTCAACCGTGACTTACCAGTGGCCTAACAGTTTCTTTACAGTGCCTTAACAGTGTCCTAAAAGAGACTAAATAGTGACTTAATGAAAATTCAACAACAACTGCATACCAATCTTCCGGAAAAATTACCCCCCCCTGGGTGGAAAGTGGGTGGTCAAGGTTGTATGGGCGAAACTATAGTTGCCAGCGATTTGCTCCAAACTCATTTTCAAATTTACACATAATAAAATATAGGAAACGTAACTTTAAAATATTGGAAAATCTATCCATGAAGTCGGAAAATTCACGGAAAACTGTTGTATGAAACTTTTTTGTTTATTATCCGATCGGATTCAAACTCATTTTCAAAGATCTATATAAAAATTCAACAATAACTGTGTACTAATTTTCAGGAAAATCCCACCCGGAAAAGTCGGAAAAGGGTCGGAAAAGTTTTTATGGTAAACATTTTTTTTCATCCGATTGCCTTGAAACTTGGTTTGCAAGAATAGTACGAACACTAACTCGACACATATTTCCGCGATATTGGAAAACCCGCCCACGAGGAAAATGGCCGGAAAATTCTGCATGCAAAAAACTATTTTTCATCCGATTGACTTCAAAATCGGTTTGTGAGTATAGTAAGTGAAATAAAATGAGTTGAGATTTTCCGATGTTGGAACTCTGCATACAAAAAACTATTTTTCACCAGATTGACTTGAAACTCGGTTTGAAAGGATAGAATACGAAATAATTTGTGATTGCATTTTCTGATGTTGAAAATACTGCGGGGAAGTGGGCGGGAGTGGGTGGTTAGTGGGAGGGATGTGGGTGATAAGTGGACGTGAACTGGGCGGGAGTGGGGAGGGATGTGGGTGAGAAGTGGGTGTGAAGTGCGTGGGAATCGGAAGGGAAGTGGGTGGGATGTGGGAGGGATGTTGGTGAGAAGTGGGTGGGATATAGGTAGGAGGTGAGTGGGAAGTGGGCGCGAAGTGGGTGGGAATGGGTAGGGATGTGAGTGAGAAGTGGGTGGGAAGTGGGTGGGATGTGGGTGGAAAGTAGGTGGGAAGTGGGAAGAAGCTGTGTAAGAAGTGGATAGGTAGTGGGTGGGGTGTGGATGGGATGGGGGTGGTAAGAACTCAGCAGCAAAGTCGTATTGGTGAAAAAGCAAATTAGTAAAACGTTGATTTCAAGCCGATGTATGTAAAATTCAATTTCTGGGCTCTACAAAGGAAATCTCTATAAATATAAAAGAGAGTGTCCTGACTGATTCACTGATTCACTGACTGATTGGCAATCATCGCACAAACGGAAAGAGATAGAAAGCTGAAATTTGGACAGGAGTTTCTGTCAGTGGTGAAAGTGCGTACTAAGACGGGGTTTTGGAAAATTCCACCCGGAAAAGTCGAAAAAGCGTCGGAAAAGTTTGTATGGGAATAATGTTATTTTTCATCCGGTTGACTTGAAATTTGGTTTGTAAGCAAAGTACGCGAAATAATTCGACACGTGTTTTCCCGATGTTGGAAAATCCGCCCACGAGGAAAATGGCCGGAAAGTTCTGCTTGAAAAAAACTATTTCTTATCCGATTGGCTTCAAACTCGGTTTGAAAGGATAGAATACGAAATAGTTTGAAATGTGATTTTCCGAAGTTGGAAATTTGACCCAACGGTCGGAAAATTCCCGGAAAATTCTACATGCAAAATAGCTATTTTTCATCAGTTTAACTTGAAACTCGGTTTGTAAGGTCAAAATGAGAATTAATTTGTGTTTTCATTTTCCGATGTTGGAGGGATGTGGATGGGATGTGGGTGGTATGCAGATGGGATGTGGACGGGAAGTGGGCGGGAGGGGGAAGTGATGTGGGCGGGAAATGGGCGGGAGGTGGGAGGGAATGGGATGTAGGTGGTATGCAGATGGGATGTGGGCGGGAAGTGGGTAGGATGTGGGTGTGAAGTAGGTGGGAAGTGGAAGGGATGTGGGCTGGAAATGGGCGGGAGGTGGAAGTGATGTGGGTGGGATTTGGTTGGGAAATGGGCAGGATGTGGGCTGGATGTGGGTGGGATTTGGGTGGTATTTGAGTGGGAATTGGGTGTAGGGTGGGTGGGATGGGGTTGGAAGTTGGAGGAAAAACGCATCAGCAAAGTTCGATTTCTGGGGTCTACGGTGTATTATTATATCTAATATTGTTTTGTTCTATACTGTTACAGGCGCAGCGAAGCGCGTCGGGTTATTTGCTAGTGTATTATAATTAGCACATACAACGCGAAAAGGATCATGCTGTGCGAAATTTGTCCTGCACATGCTAATTGCGAGAGGTTGATACGACCGCGTAACTCTGGTTGGCACAACAAAATAGAGCAGGCTGAGAAGGTAACACAAATCAATATCGCCATTGATCAACTTATGTACGAATATGACACCATGGCAAGTTCTCTGATTCTTCAGCGATGGCAGATTTATTAGCCGTAGCCTGTCAGTATAGTATGGTAGTGGGCGAAGAGGCTCCCAGTTTGGGCCGCGCAATGCAAACAGAAGAAATTGTTTTTGAACACTCTCTATAAGGTCTTGATACTTATCATACTGAGGAGACCAAACGCAAGAGCAATATTCAAGGATCGGGCGAACAAGAGAGGTAAACAGAAGTTTTGTGATGTAGGAATCATCGAATTTCTTAGACCAGCGTTTAATAAAAGCCAAAACACCCTTAGCTTTATTTACTATTATGCCGATGTGGTCATTAAAGCAAAGTTTATGATCGAATAGAACACCTAGGTCAGTCATAGTATGGTTGCGTGAGTAGGTAAACAAATGAGGTCTATTACGGTAAAATGTCATGTGCTTGCACTTCGAATGATTTAAGTACAGCAAATTGTTTTGGCACCAAGATTGAAGGCTAACAAGATCATTCATACGAGCCAGTACCATTGAAGGATAAAGAAATTTTTTTGTATGATGGTAAACGCTTCTTTTGATGCGAGTAGTTAAAGAATCCTGCATCGAAAGTTATGTGTGACGACAACCAACACTTAATTATCTTTTTGTCCTATTTTCGCTAGCTTTGTCTCGTTTTTATTATTGGCCGATACACTCGGTCACCAATATCGGCAAGTGTCATATGGGCATCACTAAAAAAACAAATAGTTGTAATATTTTCCAACTTTGATTTACTTACACTTATAAAATTTGTTGGGTTGCTTTTTAAATTGTGTGCGTTAAGTTCAATCTTGTAAGATCATTTCGTCGAAAATGTTTGCTTCCTAGCTTCTTGTTGTAGAAAATTCAGAGTTTGGCCATAAAATTAAATTTCTGGGCCACAGCAAAGACATTAGAATATGAAGATGATTAACGCCATATGATTTTTTTCCACACGCTTTTTCGCTTTTTTGAAATTTTGTCCAGAAGCCAGAGAGAGAGAGAGCCCTCTAGAGCCAGCCGCGTTTTTGTACGCATACAGCGACAGCCGACGACTGTAAGTGTGCACACGTTTCTCAAGCATTACTCACACAAGCGAGTGCATTCTATTTTTAGATTTTTACGCTCTCAACTTTGTGTGAGCGGAGAGAGTGCGATTTTCGGCGCCATCAAAAAAAAAACAGCTGTATATTGAAAAACCATTGTATGGGCGTTCGGCATCTTAGAGATTATATTGGTCTTTGGCCACAGTGTAATGGACAGCAGCTGTTGGGGGTAAATTTTGGGTGGGTAGGTGCATAGCGGGTTTCCTGATTTCCTAACTCGAGCGGGGTAGGGTGGGGTTTGCTTGACCTCCCACCTTTCATTAGTTTTAATTAAGGGTCCCAGCGGAAACTAACAAAAGTGCAAAGTCCTTTAAGTAAACAACAAAGTATGGCACCGAACATTGCTAATACAAAAGTTGTTGTAAGCCGTGTGATCAAGCACGCCTACATCGATCATCGATAAGGCCGAATGGCAACCATGGGCTGGGAAAAGGGTTGGATAGCGAGGCATTTTAGGGATGGGAGAAAAGTCGTGTGTTAGGATGGACATTTCACGGGCAAGAGTCCAATGACCCGGAATGTTTAAAAATTTGGAACATGACTTTGAAGAAAGTGGGTGAAGGTCGAGATAGGCAGTTTGTGATGCAAGTGGCTCCAAAGGCCAGAAGCAACCCCAATCTACTTTCCGACTAGGATCCACTGGAAGTCCGGATTGGCCAGTAAGGACGGGTAAGTCGTTCTTCGTTAGAGGCAGGATAGGTATAAAGAATTTTTTTATAGCCAACCCTGTCCAAAGAGTAACCAGTCTCAGACCAGCCACATTTCCAGGCCTGGTCAGATTTTTTTCTTCTGGTGGATCTGAGCCTACTTTGTCCGTGGAGGGCACCACTAATGAGCTGGAAGCCATAAATTTAATAACTTCACCAAACTGTCTTTTTATCTGGCGAAGCAATCTATACCAGCAGCTTGCCATTTTTGATTTTTGCCACGCCTAATGGCGGCCTGAAAAAATTAATTTTTTTTGCTGATCAGGGCAGTGTTTGGCCCCCTCCACCTAAACCCTTTTATATATTGTCACTTCGGAGATTGACTCCATAACTGCTACACAAAATAATATATATTTATCTGGCGGTGACTGGCAGAGAGGCCGACCAACGCCTACAAAGAGGCGACAACTTTAGTTTTGTTTTATATATGTTAGTTTCTTTTTTGAGTCCGTTTTTATTTATTTATTTCATCCCAAAAGAAATTTTCAATACATTTTTTTAGTTCGTAATTTATTTATATATTTTATTTTTTTTCAATAGTTATTTTTTGATTTATTTCCTGCATATTTATTTTTATTTATTTATTTTTATACACTTGAAAAGTGTATTATACTCTTGCCCAGAAGTGTGCAACGCATAGAAGGAATCATCTCCGACCACATAAAGTATATATATATTCTGATCAGCATTTGACGAGCTGAGTCGATTAAGCTTTGTCCGTCCGTCTGTCCGCCTCGGTTCACTTTACGCGAACTAGTCCTCTGTTTTGGACCTATCGAGCTTGAAACTTTGCACAGAGTCTTTTACTGCACGCTGCTAATATGTCGGAACCGACCGATCGGATAACTACTTCTTGTAGCTGCCATACAAATGTTCGGTCGGAAAATGGATTTTTAGTGAGAAAACTGTTTTGCTCCTCAATATAACTGCTCTCAAACACGGTCATGGGTAATATGTAATGTTTTTTGTTGATCTGCGAAGTTTGGTCGAAGTCGCTAACCGTTGAGACAAGCTATTTCAAGTGTAACAAAAACTTCGGTACAGACGAAGTTACTTGCCTTTCTCGTTTACTATATTTTTTTGTATTTTTGCTGTGATATTTATTTGTGCATTTTGTTGAGTCCCCTGCAGCAAGATTTGGTCTTGCATGTTTATTTTTATACATCTTTTGTTGTCCAAAAATTGTCCTTCCATTGAAGGCAACCCTTCCTTTAAGAGCTCTTATAGGTAGTAAGCAATCCGCATAAGTGTGTCCCATTGTCACACATATTAAATTAATATTATTAATATACATTTTGGTCCAATTGGACATAAAACCAATTTGCAGGTTGGCAACAACTACACAAACGAAATTTCAACCAAATAAAAAAAGAATAATCCGCATTAGAAATATCAAAGAAAACAAAATGTTAGATATTAAGAAGGTGTTGTCAAAGAAGGAATGTGTTAAAAAGTTTTGATATGGGAGGAAAGGGGTGGAGCTGAACATGGCTTGAACCGGCTTACTCGTCGTTGAATATTGGGGCAGCACCAAAAAGGAAATGGTCATGTCCTGCTGCAAGGAATGGGATTAATGTCCTGTGAAGTAGTTTTTTTTTGCGTATAGTGCTTTGTTCTCGTGTATAGAAAGGGAAGTTTGAATTTGAATTCAAATTGTGCAGCGGTTAGTGTTGTTTAACGTCTAGTTTTTACATGTAATGTGATGTTAGACGTTTTATTGTTACGTGGTGGGCAGGGTTAAGGGAATCCATCCCTGAAGGCCGAGCTAGCCGGCACGCCCACTAGAGGACACACAGGGCCCAGCTGGGTCATAACAATAATGGCGCCCAATTTAAAAAAATATAGTTGGTAACATTAACGGCCCATAAAGGTGGCCAAAAAAAAAATTCTGACTATGAGGATCCCAATGCCAGAAACCTGCCGCTCGAGAGGTAGAGTCATCAATAGGATTTATAGATCAAAATTTTATAATAAAACGATAAATAGAAAATATGTCTGAGAATCATATCCTTCTTGGCATGCTCAACACCAATTCGGCGGCAAATTCTGGACGTCATTACTAGGTGAGAGCCACCAAGGTGATAAGCGATCCGAATTGCAAAGAAGCTTTAACCCAATTGTGATATGAGACTGTGATATATCTCCAGTAGTATATAGATTTAGATTTAAAATGAGGGAAGGTAGAATGCGGCGACACGGCTGGCCAAAAAGGCAAAGACGTTTAGCGACTATGTTTGAACAATTCGACGACACCAAATTCGTGGAGATGGTTTGCGATCGGATGAATAGAAAGGGGGTTATAAATAAAATACATAGATGTAATGGAAAATAATTGCAGATTGTTATAGGGAAAGACTGATAGATTAGAAAGAATATAGATAAGATAGGTTTAAAAATTAAGGGGTAAAATTTTTAAACTTAAAAGGGAATTCATGTTAAAAAAAATAATACTAATTCCTTCTTTCTGGTGTCCTTGAAAGAGCATTGGACGACCGGAACTCCATACTTCTGGGTATCGAAGATTCATAAAGAACTTCGCGGATATAGCAGCTCCATTGACGGACACGCTTAAGAAGGGAACCAAGTTTTGTATGACTGAGGAAGCAAAGATAGCTGTGGAACGACTCAAGGAAGCTTTGACAATGGCACCAGTTCTTGTCCACCCTAAATACAAACAGCGCTTTTACATCCAGTGCGATGCATCTGACACTGGGTTGGGAGCTGTGTTATTTCAACGGGAATCTGACGGGAGTGAGCGTCCAATAGCTTTTTTCTTGCAAAAGCTTAACAAATGTCAGAAGAACTACAGTGTCACGGAGAAAGAGTGTTTGGCAGCGGTTTTAGCCATTAAAAGATTTAGGCCATATGTGGAAATGATGCCTTTCACAGTCATCACTGACCATTCAAGCCTTAAATGGCTTATGTTCCTTCGAGATTTGGACGGCAGATTGGCTCGGTGGTCGTTAAAGCTCCAATCCTTTGACTTCGAAATAGAACACTGCAAGGGTGCCGATAATGTGGTAGCAGATACTCTGTCCCGGATGGTTGAGGAAATCGAAATAGGAACTCTGGTTGGATTTGAAACCACAGAATTCGAGTCAAAGGAGTATGCGGACTTAAGATCTGAAGTCGAAGCGAACCAGGAAAGATTGCCAGACCTTAAAGTAATGGACGGATATGTGTTCAAACGTTCACACTACAAAAATGACGATGCAGAATTGGAGGAGTCCACGTGGAAGCTATACGCGCCTCTATCCCTTTCGGCTGCGTTGATAGAACAAGCGCACGCGCCTACAAACCGTTCACATGGAGGAATAGCCAAAACCTTACATCACCTACGGCAGCGTTTTCACTGGCCTGGGATGGTCAACCAAGTCAGAGAATATGTAAGGAATTGTTCGGTTTGCAAAGAGGTCAAGTCAACAAATTGTGGACCAAAGCCCGGTATAGGAAGCGAGATAACCACTTATCGCCCATTTCAAAAAATCTATATAGATTTTTTGGGAAAATATCCCAGATCAAAGGCTGGTCATTCCTACATATTTGTGGTAGTCGACCATTTTTCAAAATTTGTGTTCTTAAAAGCTATGAAGGAGGCAACAGCTGCAGCAGTAGTAAAATTTTTGACTCTAGAGATTTTCAACACATTTGGGGTCCCAGAAAGGCTACACTCAGATAATGGGAAGCAGTTTGTGGGTAAACTCTTCAAGGAAATGGTGGAGCGGTACAGCATAAAGCATGTAAGGACTGCTGTTTACTCGCCGCAATCAAAAGCGGCCGAAAGAGTAAACCAATCAGTGCTCAACGCGATTCGAACGTACTTGGAAGAGGATCACCGAGATTGGGATTTGTACTTGCCAGAAATAGAATGCGCCCTTAGAGACTCTATCCATCAAGCCACTGGAGTTACACCGTATTTCGCACTGTTTGGCCAGCACAGATTCACCAGTGGATCAGATTACCAACTGGCCAAGAGGTTAAGAGATCTGGAAGACAACGAGCTGAGGTTGTTAGCCCCCGAGGATAAGAAGACGTTGCTCCGCGAAACCATTGCACGCAATCTGCACAGCGCATATGAAACCAGTGCGCGGTATTTCAACCGGAGAACACGGGAGGTGCGGTTTGTTCCTGGGCAAGAAGTCTACAGAAGGAATTTCGTCCTAAGTGACTTTGGGCAAAACTTCAACGCAAAGTTTGCAAAAAAATTTATCAAGTGCAGGATTCTAAAGCTAATTGGGAGAAATATGTATGAAGTGGAGAACCTGGAGGGAAAAACGGACGGCGTATATCACGCAAAAGATCTGAAGCAGTAAGCATAAGAGGAAAACACAACACAACCAAATCGACTGCAGTCCCGGCACGCCCACTAGAGGACACACGCAGGGCCCAGCTGGGTCATAACAAAGTTGAATCATAGACTGCGTAGAAAATATCATTTGTGCAGGGTCGACGATGTAATTCGACCCACGCATTCTTACCCAGCCTTATCAATGCCCTTCATGTAGTTACTAGTAGTAACTAACAGTTGAATGAAATATGAAAAAATATAAAATATTGAGCGCGCTCACCAGCACAAATCGATGAGAAAGAAGTGAGCAAGTCGGTCAAGCTCGATCGACTCTAAGTTTCTCTCTCTCTCTCTCTCTTTGTTGAATGAAATTCGGTGTTGGTTGTGTGGGCGGGGGAAGGTGGGTTTTAGTCTTTTTTGATCATAACTCTAGAACCGCCATCCGATCTATATTATTTCTTCGGCAGATCGATCCATAATGCTAATTACTAACCAGAGCTATAATGTATTCACTACTTCCCGTATTTAATTACTTTTCATTACTAAAAATACAATTTTTTAGGTAATGGAAAAACAATTCATTATTACGATTTTTTAATAATCGTAATTGTAACGTAGAATTACGGTTATTCAGTGAATATTCAAAAATTTAATTTCTTTTACATTTACTTAGATAAATGTAACTGTAAAGGGTGATTATTGAGTAATTTTGGTTGAAATGTTGAATTATTTTGTGTTTTTTGGTGAAAATTACGATTTTTTACAAATCAAGTTTCTAAAACACCCAATTTAATTGTTTGCTGATCAAGGTAACAAGTCCCAAGCTATAAAAGCAATCATTTAATTGAATTATCAATATATAGATATTCGATATTTGGAAGAATACCGCATTTGGATGACGCCAATAGCAACAATAGACTTTCTTCAGAAAGAGAACAGTTTACCATTTACAATTTTAATGTCTCATGCCGGCATTGACTACTCTGGCAGTAAAGTTGCAGAGAATCTCTGATTACACTGAGATCCTAAGCTTAAAAAGTGTGGCGAATGGGATTCTGGAAAAAGTCAAGAAACGCTTTTTAAAAATTTTTTAAATTTCGACAAAAACGAACACTGCTATTATTGCATCTTGGAAAAATTGTTTTTCATGTTTTTCACACGGGCAAGAGTTCTCCCAAAGAACTATTGGCATTTGCCAAAACGTTTAAGATCCTTCAGGATTTCTAGCCAAAATGGTACCTAAAAAAGCACCCGGCCTACCTAAGGATCGTAAGGTCTATGTGTGGCTCCCTACATGGGCCAGCCGGAAATACCTGCCTACCTTGGTTGGAAATTAGTTTATCCAGGTCCACTGCAAATGTTAATATTAATAAAGTATTCAATGGGCAATGAACTGAGAGTTCTTGACGATGAATCCCTGAATTTATCCAATATATATTTTAGCCAACTAATTTATAAAAAACATTCATTTTGTTGTTGGCTTCATAAAATTTCTTGTTTGTTTACTACTGACAGCTGTGTACTCTCGATAACATATTACAATCAACAAAGTTATTGGCCCTGTTCACCAGCATACATCAAACATCATCCATCAAAAAAAATGAATTGGATTTTGTTTAATGCTTTGATAAAATTTGAAGGTAAAAATGGTATGCGTGAAAGCTATCGTTTTGATGTGAAAATGACAAAAACTAGCAATCATTGTTGCACTTCACATTTGTTCACCTCAACAATTGAACTAGATCCATCGATTTTTTCGTCATCGATTTGTGCTGGTGTTTTAGTAACCTTTTGATTATAAATCGTAGAATTTTTTAGCGGGCTCTAGGCCATTAAGTTATGATTTTGTCCATAAATTTTATAAAACAAGAAACCCACAACCAAGCAATCAACCAATCAACAATTCAAGCAATTATATGAAACCTTTTCTACGATGTATTCACATCTCACACAATCACGAAAATTATCTTTCATGATTGCACATCATGACCGTTCACCAGCACAATCTAACGCAAATAGTCACTTTTTATACCATGTACCAAAGGTACACAGAGTATATTAAGTTTGTGCAAAGGTATGTAACAGGGAGAAGGAATCATTTCCGACCCTATAAAGCATATATCTTCTCAGCAACAACAGTCGAGTCGATATAGCGTTGTCCGCCTGTCCGTCCGTCCGTATGAACAAACAGATCTCGGAGATGGTAAGAGATAGAGTTTTGACATGGTACATATTTTTCTGGTACATATTCTTCTTATACTTGCAGGCAGATCAAGCTTAGTTTCAATTTTTTCCAGGAATAAACTTCATATCTTCCACAGTTTTCTAGATAGAGGGTTTGTACCTTATACCTAGAGATAGTTAGTAACAGAGCTGTAAACTTGAGTTACCACTATGGTTACTTATTTCACATAATTAAAAACAACATAAACTTGGAATAACGATTATTCACTGAATATTACAAAATCTAATTACTTTTACAATTACTTAGATAATTGTAGCTGTAAAGGGTGGTTATTGAGTAATTGTGCTTGAAATTTATGAATTTTAAGGTGTCAAATTAAATTACTAAAGCCCAATTATCAAATGCATCGTTTGTATTACATGTTTTTGTTTAAAAGTAATATAAAGTTCATTTCTTATTATTCATTAAATTCAAGTTGGCCTTCATGACAACTAATTTTTTAAATCTTGAGTTGTTAATAATATTTTCAAATGAAAACATGGTTTCAGCTGGGGCTGACGACGTAAGTGGCTTATTAAGCATTGGATGTTTTTAAAAAATCTCGAAATTTGTCGACGGATCAAGCAAATATCTTTCCAACTGTTCTTTAATATAGTGTCTTATTGCAGATTATCACAAGGGTATTTATAAAACCTCTTGATGATTAGATGACAATGCAGGAGTTTGTAAATAGAAGGTGTAGATCCAATGGCCAAAAAAATCTCGAAAATTTTTTAAGGTTCTAAAATTATTATGAAGTTTGGATAATTGACAATTAAAGACGCATCTTCAAGAGGTGTAGATCAAGAACCGCGAAAATTGCCAAATTTTCATTTGAATATTTACGAAAACGCAGGCGTAGGTAAATATATAAGAGTCGTAGACTGAACAGTCAAAAACATTGCGAAATTGTCTAATTTTTCCGGATGACCTAAGATTATTATGAAGATTTGATGATCGGCAAAAGAGACGGATAAATATTAGTTGTAGATCGAACTTTTAAAAGAATCGCGAAATTTTCATTTTTTTTTATATGACCAAATAGTATTATGAAGACTTAAGGGGGTAGTACAAGTTGCGCGTCCACCTCATCAAATGTACTTTTTTCAGAATCTAAAAACTAGCTTTACCGCGATTGCTCGAAAACGGCCCCACTAAAAAATATTTGGACTGGATTTTTGGACTCAGCGAAGTCATTTACATATGAAATGACTGTCAAATGGTAGGGATCGGAAATGCAGTAATCTAGGAGATTTGCATCTATTGAAGCGAAAAAGTGTGTTAGCCTTTGCAGATCAAAAATCAAAAGGCCAGCTGTAATTGTGACCTTATTAAAAATATATTTATTTTTTCCGCTTTTATAAAAGAAAAGTTAAATTTGCTTCTTATTTTTTTCTATTTTTAAGAAATGAAGTTTCCCTGTCTTGGTTGCCGCATAATAAAGTCACATAGGGACACATCTTTAAATAGTTACTCTCATACTGCGTTGATTTACATAAATTGATCAGAAAAGAATATCTTGGAGATCTACTATTAAACAAATGAATATAGGTGCGCACTTATAAATAAAATGTCCCTTGACCCTAAATTCACTACTTAATATAAGGTTGTCAAAAAAGTCTTGCGGTATTTTTTATTGAATTTTCAATCGTTTATAAAATTGGTTATAATAATGCGATTTAAGTCAAATATGCGCCGTTTTGTTCGATGAGGAGTTCCCAACGAGATGCCAACTTCAGAATGCCCCTATTATAGAAGCTCGCTTCCCTATTGGCAAAAAACTCGGAGAGCCAATTTTCACAGAACTCTCTGGTGGCCAACTTCCGACTACCAAGCTCGTTCGCCATGGACAGAAATAGGTGTTAATCACTTGGTGCGAGATCCGGACTATACGGTGGATGCAAAAGAACCTCCCATCCGAGCTCCCGGAGCTTCTGGCGCGTCACCAAAGATGTGTGTGGCCTGGCGTTGTCCTGATGGAAGACAATTCGGCCTCTGTTGATCAAAGATGGCCTCTTCTGCATGAGTGCTGCATTCAAGCGGTCCAGTTGTTGGCAGTACAGGTCCGAATTGAGCGTTTGGCCATAGGGGAGCAGCTCATAGTGGATGATTCCCGCCAATCCCACCAAACACACAGAAGAACCTTCCTGGCCGTCAATCCAGGCTTGGCCACCGTCTGGGCAGCTTCACCGCTTTTCGACCACGACCGTTTGCGCTTCACGTTGTCGTAAATGACCCACTTTTATCGCCAGTCACCATCCGCTTCAAAAACGGGTCGATTTTGTTGCGATTCAGAAGCGATTCGCAGCATCCATACGGGCAAAAAGTTTTTTGCGTCAAGTCGTGTGGCACCCATACATCGAGCTTCTTTTTGAATCCAAGCTTATTCAAATGGTTTATAACGGTTTGATGACTCATGCCCAGCTCTTGGCCGATGCTACGTGCTACTAGCGGTCCTTTCGACAACACGATTTTATCGCAATTTTCGACGACAGGCCTCCGGACCGTGGCGCATTTTCGATCACCTCTGACCAGAACGAAAACGTTGAAACCATCGTTGTGCGGTGGAATGGAAACGTATCGGGTCCATAAACGCACAAATTTTATTGGCAGCATGAGAGCATTTTTGCCTTTATTGTAGTAGTAGTAAAATATGCCGAATTTTCCTTTATTTTGCTCCATGTTTGCGACGCTATAACTCACGAACGACTAAAAACAAACACATAACAAACACGTGTTACGCGTGAAAGTTTTTCAAAAAGCTCTAGCGTGAACCGATGCGACGAATACAACTAGAACTACGAGCTTGCAAAGACAAGCTTGCGGAAATACCGCAAGACTTTTTTGACAACCTTATACTTCGGAAGAAGAATATACTATAGTCTGTAAATCATTCACAAGACAGGAAGAAGGGAATACATTTTAATTCTGGAATTTACGCGCGACTTGAAAATTTGGTTGTGTCCCTTACGACGGGACGGGATAGAATTTAATATGTGTACAGGCCACTGCATTTTCCACGCCTTACTTAATCCTTTTTTCACAGATTGTTTTATTTTAATCAACCGTAAGCTCGTACAGTACTTATGCATCTATAACACAGTTCAACAAATATTGGGCCATCTCGTGCCGGGAAATGAGGCTGATAACGTTCGACGGGGGCTTTCGAGCTGAGTAAAAGTCAATTTTCCAAATTATTCTGGCACGTCAAGTTTTTAAGATATCAATGGTCAAAGATGGTAAAAATGCCTAAAACGGCATCTTTCAAAAATATTTTAAAAAGTCATCTTTATCGAAATAATGCTTGTGAAAATTTAGATAAATAGTTTGAACTTTCCTCTATCGAGGGCCATAAACCAAATTCTTTATTGATGGGCAAGAAACCGTAAATAATTTTAAAAGGAAGATGTATATTTTAAATTTAACTTGATTACTTGATTTTGTGTCAGTAGGCTTTTTTGAAAATCTGTTTTTAATTGTTTTTAATATTGAAATTGCCGTGAAAGTGCTTAAACTCACTAGAGCAAGGTGAATTTACTGTAAGGTTACGTATTCCGCTGTGGAGAGGGATCTCAATTTTTTCAACTCGCTCTCCGCGCTGTGTAAGACAGATGTAGTTGCTCTTAGAGGCAAAGACTAGGCACACTTCGTTTGTTATTGTTTCAAATAACAGACACCGAACAAATTTTCGCTAACAAACAAAATATAATAAATCAAACAAATTTTCATTTTTAAATTTATAATAAAATAAAGTTTTACAAGAAATAAACCAAAGTACTATCCTAATATTTTTAACAATGTTTTTTTGACCATTCCGCCTTTGGTTTTGTTTTTGCCATTTTAGTTATTTGTTTAAATTTCTAAGACGAAAAGGCATAGCAGAATCTTCTCTTCTTTATTGGCCCGATGCTTGCATCACAACCGTTTGACGGTCTCGACCGCTACAACCAATGTCTACCAGTCGCGTCTGCTCCGTGCGAGCTGGCACCAGTTTTTCACGCCAAGCTTGGAAATGCCTTTCCGCACCTGGTCGTCCCAACTTGATATGACCCAGTTCTTTCGCATTCCTCTTGTAGACCATTTTTGCTGGAGCTTGTTCATCCATACGGGTAACATTTCCCAGCCAGCGCAGCCGCTGTTGCTTTATGCGCTTGACCAGACTCATAGTGCTCATACAGTTTGTCATTCTTTCGGATGCGAAAATCCTCGCCAACTTTCAAAGGTCCATAAATCCTGCGAAGAATCCTTCGCTCGAAAACGCCAATCGCCGCCTCATCCGCTGATGATATTGCCCATGCTTCTGCGCCGTATTGCAGGACTGGGATGATAAGCGACTTGTATAGCGCTATATTTAACCCATTCAAATCGGTTAAGGTGTTCTTAAGATAAACCAGTTTTTTGATTTATCTATTCGCCCTCAACTCTACTCCAATAGCGATAAGGAGACAAAAATTTTAGGAGTGCGAGTTTCTCATTGATGGTAGCAACATATTTATTTTTGGTGCAGATTGGAGTGGGGGCAGTTTTTGTCAGTGTTTAAAAAACTGTCCTAAGTTTCATTTCGTCCGCTATTACTTCTGCTTATGCTTTTGCAAAACACAAAAGCGGCAGCAGCAGCGAACAGCCGCTATCGATATTTGTTCAAAAGCAAGAAGCGACTGCAGTCGTCGGTTCATGAATTTTGATATTGATTTTGCTTTTTGATTCCGTTCCGTTCATAAGTTGAGGCAGAAGTTCAAGATCGCTTTTAAAAGTCGACAGCAGCGGAAGCTCCGCAGTAGTTCTTGCATCTCCTTCCCGCTTTTGCTTTTTTGTATGGTTTTTATATGCTTATTCTGCTATGCCCTTTTATTCGCATTTAAAAAAAAATCGTTTTTGCATCTAATTCAATGTTTTCAGCACTTCTTAATATATCGTCCAGCAAAAATGGTTTTGAGCATATATTGTTGAAATTGAACTTGTTAAATAAAGACTCAAGCCTTTTTATTTTGGCCACGTATTCCATTGATGGCTTCTTCAGCCCACCTGCTGATACCATATCAACATACGTGAATGTGGCATTTTCTTTGTCGGAGCAGTCTAATCGCAATCTTAACAATCTTCTAATTAGATGGCCTGAGATGTACTCTATGGAGTCATCCGTCAGTTCGCTATCTATTTCGACTTCTTCTTCTACAATACAAAAAAACAAGTTCGAACTTCGAATACATCAGATCAGGATATGTATCCGAATCGAATAGTTCAGCACCTGCCATTCCATAATCATGATACAATTAAACAAGGTAGTCCATTCGGATTGCCGAAGTCGTTCGGTTTTGGTCCCCTAATTTCAGTGCGTGCCTGCTTGTCAAACTGAAAGGTTGTGTGCGCACGGTTTTTTTTCAGAGCTTTAACCCTTAAGCGGTCAAGAAAAAAAATGTCTTTTTGCAGTTGTTGTCGCAAGCACGTGCTAGGCGTAAAGTTTGTGCATGTTCCAAAATGTATTGCGAAAAGAGCTTTGTGGGAGCAGTCTCTGGGCTGTAGCCTTATTGAGAGCTCTAAAATTTGCGATACGCATTTTAGTGCTTCACAGTGGAAGTCGTTATCAGGCGCAGGGCAGCCACTGAAAAGAAGACGACTTAATTCGACTGCAGTTCCGCAAAGAGAGGCAGAGCCTGAACCAAATTTTGTCAAATTAGGATACGCCAATTCGAGCACGCAAACAGAGTAAGTTAACTGTGTTAAAAATATTATGTATATCCACAAAAAATTTATTTGTGATTTAGGGACAAAGCGATAGATCGGGCAATTCATATAGAAAACAAGAGCCTGAAAAAAAAGATAAGTCTTTTAGAAATGGAAATGCAGTCCTTACGCCAGCAACTTGATGATTATCAAGATCTTGAAAAGTCTCTATGCAAAATATTTACTAGGACTCAAATAAATATTTTGAAGAGTGGCGGAAAAAGAGCAGTTTTTAATGCAGCCGACATGTCTGAAGCAATTTGCCTCCATGCCGCAGGCCCTCGTGCTTACCGTCATTTATACAGGAAAGGCTTTCCTCTTCCGTGTCGTTCAACGCTGTATAATTGGCTGGCAGAGGTAAAAATTACACCAGGAACCCTTGATATCGTGATTGATCTTATGGAAAATGAAGATATGCCCGAAATTGATAAGCTCTGCGTCTTGTGCTTCGATGAGATGAAGGTTGCTGCTGCCTATGAATATGACAGCTCAGCGGACGTTGTCTTGGAGCCAAGCAACTATGTCCAAGTGGCTATAGTACGTGGATTAAAGAAATCGTGGAAGCAACCAGTATTTTTCGATTTCAACGCTGCAATGGACGTAGCTACTCTGCACTCCATTTTGATAAAACTGCACAAGAAAGGTTTTCCAGTAGTAGCTATTGTGTCAGACTTGGGCCCTGGAAATCAAAGCCTTTGGAGACAGCTTGGTATATCGGAGAGTAAGTCTTTTGTATGAATGAGTACATAACATAAATTTTAATTTATTTGCATTTTTAGCAAAGACCTGGTTTAGCCATCCGGCGGATGCGTATTTAAAAGTGTTTGTTTTTTCCGACACTCCACACCTGGTGAAGTTAATCCGTAACCACTATATCGGCTCCGGATTAAACATCAACGGAAAAAAGTTGACAAAGGCGACAATCCAGCAGACAATTCGGTACTGTGCCCAGTCCGACGTGTCGATACTGTTTAAGATAACCGATAGCCACATTAATGTTCAGTCGCTGGCTAAACAAAAAGTTAAACTGGCAACGCAACTTTTCTCCCATACAACCGCCAGTTCTATTAGACGTTGCTATGCGTTGGGGAATATAATAGAGAACCCGTGCGAAACAGCAGATTTCTTTAATCTTGTCAACGACTGGTTCGATGTGTTCAACACAAAAATGTCAACAGCAAATTCTATCGAAACGACGCAGCCTTACGGAAAACAACTTATAATGCAACAAGGCATTTTGGTTGAAATGTCAAGGATAATGGGTAATACGGATCTTGTTGGCAATCGTAAGCTACCCTTCCAAAAAGGCATTTTGGTAAGCAATCTATCCCTTGACGGTTTGCATAGCTACTTGGCGGAGAAGTATGGCTTGGAATATATTTTAACAAGTCGTCTTAACCAAGATATTCTTGAAAACTTTTTTGGGGCCATGCGGTCGAGAGGTGGGCAGTTCGACCATCCGACTCCACTGCAGTTCAAGTATAGATTAAGAAAATATATAACAGGTATAACAAATACAACCGATTAATATTTCATTAATATTAACACCACTAATTGTCAAATGTTTAGATATATGTTTCAGCGATGTTTCTATGTTTGTATTGTGCTCCGTATTTTGTGCTGTCATTCATGTTTTTTTTTTTAATTATTATCAGTTATTAATAACCTTTAAATCTTATTTAGCTAAGAATACAGAATTGTTGAATGGCAAGCAAGACGATTCTGATGAGTGGTTTAATCTTGACTTTTCTCAAGCCGTCCAAAATATTGAAAACAAAGAGAATGAGCCTGAAGATTGCAATCTCCAATATGATTTTGATGACAGCATAGCAGCAGAGATAGACGAGTTGACAGAGGATGCGCTTGAATACCTGGCTGGTTACGTCATTAAAAAATTAAATTTGTCAAATGAATTAGCGAAAGAGTCGACATTTACATACGTAGATGAGGTTTCGCATGGAGGACTGATAAAACCTTCATCGACATTTAAACACAAAATAAAACAACTTGAGTTCATATTTTTACATATTGTTAAAGACACATTTAAAATAACAAAAAATTTGAAACAGACATTGTTAAACGCCGCTGAGCAGGTCGATATTAGTGTAAATATAAAACAATTTTATTTTAAGATACGTATATACTTTAGAATTAAGAGCTTGAACAAGAGAATGGCTGTCAAACAACAAAAAAAAAGAATTATGTCTAACTCAAAACTAATAAAAATAAAATTATAAACACTCGAACTCTTGTCATAACTAAGGAAACTTTTAGCCCCATGCACCGTGCGCGGGTTAATCGACGCACTATGTAGCCGTTTCACTCACACTAACTATTCAACGCTGTTTCACTCGCACTTATATCAGGGGACTATGATTTTGCCGAATGGACTACCTTGTTTAATTGTATCATGTCCATAATGATCTATTTGACCAGTGGAATAGCGTGTGGTTATACCGCATGGGCGGAAGGATCTTAAAGAGCAGCATCTTGCAACGTTCTCCACGTTGAAATGACGGATAGTGTGCTAGAACATCTAATAAAAAAATTATTTTTTCTTTCTTTAGAAACTAGCTTTTACACATCCAGTCACCTGCTAGAGATGTTGTATATTATAGACACACACACTGACAAGAGGCTTAAGTACAAATCAGACACAGAAAACTGTGCGTACCTATACAGACCCTTACTGACCGAACAATAACTCAGTATCCAACTCCACGCCGAACAGAACAGACGTGTAAAACAATGTATGTTTTTTTGAAGATGGTTGCCGAAGAGCAACCGAAATATATTGGAAAATCAACATACACATCTGTGTGTTTTACTTGATCTCTACTTTCCTACGCTACATGCTAATGTGGTTGTAATTAAAATCCAAACACTACAATGTCTACACGACGATTGAGTTTGAAAAATTTACCATAATTTGATGAAAATTACTCTTCAAAGGCCAATTCAGACACTTTTGAGAAAGCTGGAAATGCTTGCATGATTTTGTTAGGCTGCATTTATGTGTGTACTGTCGCATGAAACTCATAAATCCAGAAATATTTGCTCGACATAACCTCCGTATTTAAAATCCAAAAACACTACAAAGTGGATTTTAGCGATATCTTGAAAACAAGAGCTGAAAACCTCTTGGGATCAGTGCAAAACTGGAACAGAATTTAATACAGGCTGGACCTCACAAAAGGGGTAATTTTGTGGGCCTGTGCAATCATTAATGTTGACTTTTAAAAATATAACCGTTAAAACTTACAAAACACAAATCATGTATCATGGTGGATTCGTATAGATTAACCAAAAATAATAATTCTGGTATAATACTTTTTCTTCTACTGCTATTCTAAGTGGCTGACTTAAAAAGAGACAAAATAATCATTATTTACGGTCCCTAGCTGTTATTCCCTATTGTTAGGCCACCAGAACATCCAGAAATATTCTGTCGAAGAAGTTAACTTAGAAAATCAAAGCCATAGTTACCTTACTTGGTACAGGTTATTTTGTAGTCGGGGCACTCAAATGCAGCACTCTTTCTCTTTACTTCTCGAAAACGTTAGGAATTCGTTTCTTCGGCGCACTGAGAACGTTTTCCTTGAGCCTATATTATGCCAAAAAATAACGAAACTCTTGTACCTTCATGAAAAAAATGCACTTAATAAAGGCCGAAATAACCACATACATGGATATATCTTATTTTATTTTTAAGTAATCGTATCCGCATATTTGATTTATAAGGAAATTAATCTTTTACAATTTATTCTGATTAATACTATAAAAACCTATGTTTTTTAAATAAAAGAAACTATGAATTTAATTGTATGAATAATTTAAGAGATAAATACTTTATGTGTGTCTATTTCTAATCAAATAATTAACAAACAAATATATACTTTATAATTGTTTTCGAACCATTTCTGAAAGCAATGTAGATTCGTTATTGGACATAACAGCTCCTGTCGATTCCTTATTTCTATAGGAAGCAGTAGGAGCACGCTGAATTGTTCGATCTTCATAGCGCGTACGTCCCTGAGATGCCATTGGTCTATTAAGGGTGTTGTTTGCGTTGTTTGGAGAGCTTGGCGGGGTGCTGTGGGCACTAAAATTTTTGTTAACGAAGTCTTGCTCCTTCCAGCCGTTTTTTTTGTAGACGTCCCGAAGTTCATGATGCTGCCACATGGTGTACAAAACCTGACTAGCAAACTTGATTACACAAGACGTATACTTCTCCTTTCGCCTTGTTATATTCATGAGTCGATCCACTCCGCCTGCATCCAAAAGTGAGCGCGAGAACTCTGGGTTTTTCTTAATGACTTCATTAATTGTGGCTAGTACAGCAGTAATGGTGTCGTCCGATGTGTTTTGGTCGTGTTGTGCGTTCCCAGAGGGAAGTTTCTGAACTAAGTCGCGCATTGCATATTTTCCAATTAGCTCTTTATTACGTTGATCGATAGCAAGATTCCGCAATGCAGTGGCGACTGCACACACGACGCGATCCACCTCCATTCTTAGAAGCTCTACCAGTATGGGTAAGCCCTTCTCCTTACGTACGGTTGCTCGAATATCAATGCTGGGCTGCCAATAGCATGCAGATAAATTTTGGATGGCCCCAGCAGCGGCCTCTAGAGTTTCGGGATTCGAGCAACTT
The DNA here is from genome assembly GCA_018904235.1 of Lordiphosa stackelbergi. Lineage (NCBI taxonomy): Eukaryota > Metazoa > Arthropoda > Insecta > Diptera > Drosophilidae > Lordiphosa > Lordiphosa stackelbergi. The sequence continues at coordinate 36,256 of JAEIFU010000464.1, forward strand.
TGTAATAAGGAAAGGTAATACTGGACAACTTCAGGTTGCCACAAGTGCTCGTAGCCCTTATGCATTTGATTATTGGGACCTGAACCTTTTGAATACTCTGTGGAAAAGCTAGAGTCTTGTTGAGCTTCATTAAGAGCCAATTCCTTCTTCTTTTTACTTGTTCCGAAACAGCCTAAGTTTTCGCCTGGAATTTTGAAATGTTTAATTTTAACACATACATTGTAAAGTCAATAGGATAATAAAGATACCTTTTGAGGAAGATGGTATGACCCTTTCCTGAGTTATAAACGGGTGTTTGTCATAGTTGGGGTCTTCGACCTCCTGGCATCTGTATGAGAGATTTCGAAGAATACAAACGCAGTTCTCCACCGTTTTGTTTCCGATGTTGTTTTTCTCGATGGCTGTTCGTACCACGTAGAGAAGACATTCTACTAAATGCTCACAGTTACGAAGACATCCTCGTGCATGCTCTCCTGCTGAGCTAACGTTCCGTAACACTCCAGATGCATTTCGGAATACAGTCGAAAAACAGGTTTCCCCGCAACATACTGGATCCCAACCGGAATGTGGCTTTATAATATTGCAGACTATGGCAGCAAGCGCTTCATCAATAATTGACCTTTTTATATCTTCGCATGAAGACATGTTCCATAAAACGCCAGTTACTAATTCCTTAACTTCCGTTTCTTGAGACCGGCAAAGAAGATGAACCAAAGCTTCTATTCCACCAGCATTTTTTATTCCACGCTTATTTTCGTCATTTTGTCTGCCATAAGATAAGTTTCGTAAAGCTCCGCATGCATTTCTGAAAGAGATAAAAAAAACACATGTGACTTAAGTTGTTATAAACGAATTGGATGTGAGAAAATAACATCGTATATTATAACGAGAAAGGCAAAGCTAACTTCGTCTGTACCGAAGTTTTCATACACTTGAAATAGCTTGTCTCAACGGTTAGCGACTTCGACCAAACTTCGCAGATCAGCTTAAAAACATTACATATTACCCATGACCGTGTTTGAGAGCAGTAATATTGAGAACAAAACAGTTTTTCTTACTAAAACCCATTTTCCGAACGAAAATTTATATGGCAGCTACAAGAAGTAGTAATCCGATCCGGTCGGTTCCGACATATTAGCAGCGTGCAGTAAAAAGAAGACTCTGTGCAAAGTTTCAGCTCGATAGCTCCAAAACTGAGGGACTAGTTCGCGTAGAAACAGACAGACGGACGGACGGACAGACGGACGGACGGACAGACGGACGGACAAAGCTTAGTCGACTCAGCTCGTCATGCTGATCAAGAATATATATACTTTATGTGGTCGGAGATGATTCCTTCTATGCGTTGCAAACTTCTGGGCAAAATTATACAGGCCTGTTGCGAATTCCGAACGTTTTCAAAAAGTAAAAACGAAACGAAAACGAACGTTTTACTCTTTGCTGTTCCCAATTCCGAACGATTTGGTTACGTTTTGACTTTTCGAACTCGGTTTCGAAGTCGCTTTCATAAACAGCTGTTTGTGTATATCGACAGCAGCCAGAGTTGTCATCATCTCTATAATTTTAATTTACAAAGCTCTTATTTACATATTAAGTCAATTTATTTTTATTTAAAACAATATATAATAATTACATTTAAATTTCTGATATCAAATATGGTTAAAATACAGCTAAACTAACTAAAAAAAGTGCTGTGCAAATACATTAATTTATATGAAGCAACCCTAGCAGCTATCGATTGACGGATGAAATAGACTAAAAAGTAAAGTGGAATTCAGAACAGCTCGGTTTGAAAACGACCGCTCGGTTTTGCTTTCCACGCAGATGTTTATAGATGTTTATAAAAAAATGATTTTAATATACACTTAAACTGTAAAAATTTTATGTAGTGATGCTAATCGATTTAAAAAATGATCAACATTATTAAATTGATTAGTTTATAATTTTTGGGATTTATTTTAATGCTTTTAATAGCAATTACTTTTCATTCCTCTGCCTCTGCAGCACAACTTTTGAAAACGACAATTCTGGTCGATTTGCGGAATTCGGAACAGCAATCAACTCGATTTGCGACAATTCCACTCGTTTTCGGAATTCGGAACAGGCCTGATAATACACTTTTCAAGTGTATAAAAATATCGATATCGATTTGTTTTCTTTAAAAAGGTTATTTTAATCGGTTGCAGACTCAAGAGAGCGCCAGAATTAAGCATAAACAGAGAGCGAGTCAGAGTGAGAAAGAACGAGAGAAGGCACACATTCATATTGTTAGCCGAGCCTAAGCAGTCAGCGTACACACCAATGCATACATACGAAAAAGACCTTTTGAATGCGTGAATTTTGCCAAAAGGGCCCGAGATAGACCTGACAGAAAAAAGAAAAAAATATGTGTTTCTCTCCTCTCACAACCAAAGAGAGGCATAGAGCGAAGTTAAAGGTTGCTTTGCTACCTCTATTCAATGTGATCGCGCAAGAGCGGTTGTTTTCTGACACAGGCAAGCGGAGGACCGATTTTTGTGACCTCTGCTTCTATGTCGTATTTGGTTTTAAAATAAATTAATACTATCGATATTTCCAATAAATAGTATTTATACCACCAATATAAATTCATGTTGCCGTGTTTGGCCTAGCGGTTAGTGTGCTGGACTGCTGGGAGGGAGGTCGTGGGTTCAATCCCGCCTCGGAACATCTAATAAATTAGGTTATTTCTTTCTCTAGAAAATAGCTTAAACTGAGGGTTCCTTTCTCTTGTGAGAGAAGCTTTTCTTTGCCCCTTTGGGGCTGTATAGCCAATTATACAATATAAATTCATGAATAAGTTTCCACAACTTATTTTGTTATAAATATACATTCTTTATAAAGAAAAAAACAATTTGAGTAGAATTTGAGTAAACCAAGCCAAGCCTTCTCACTATCTGTTGGCGTGTGTGATTTAAATTTTGACCACCTTACGGGAGATCGTGTTGGTTGTGCGATTTCTGATTATTTTTTATTATTGTTGCTTTCAAATCATTCAGGCATGTTCTCAATTCCACTACTTTTTGAAAAGTAAATCGAACGCAATTCCGCTTCGGTTTCGGTTTTGTGTTCTTAATTCCGAATGAAATTGCTCTCTATTTACTTTTTGGAAATCACTGGACCAAGCGAGAAAGGCACAAGAGAGAAATCGGAATTCCAGCGAAACGATCGAAAATGGAACAGTCAGAAATGAGAGAGGCTGACTTTTAGGTTTCACTCTTCTATTTCGATTGCACAGACAAAATCTGGACACATTAACCAAAAAAACTCTTTACAAATCATTTAAAGAATAGAATGCAAATTCAATTTTACTAACATTTTCTAAATTGATCGGATAATTAAGAAAAATTAACTTTATGCACATCTAGCAACTGTAAGATTGTGTAATTTGGCAATTACTTTTCATTCCACTGACCAACAAGCATTACTTTTCAAAAACTGTTTCGTTTTGGTGTTGCGAGAACATGAATCAATTCCACTTTCGAAATGTTGTCGTGGAAGTACACACAACAAAAACCGTAATAACTGCAATAGGAATTAAGCGATCGATCAAAATAGTTACCGGAACTTTAACCGTATTTCGTTTCGGTTTTTATCTGTGCAATATCTATGCAATCTTAAGCTGGCGACTTCCGCATTTCATTTGTGGCAGACTTACAAATTATGTACTGCATTAAACTTGGGACAGTACAGTTTATCGTCTTCACACATATTTTACCCTCCTTGAGTGAATATACAAAATATGTGTGTACTTACTTGTGAATTTCTGGAGCATCATAGGACAACAATCGGATTAAAGGTGGAATTCCGCCCAACGAACGTGTTCGTTGCTTATTTGGATCGTCCATGTAGCATAAATGTTGCAAATAAGCTGCCGCATTTGCTTTGATAGCATTGTTTGGATTGCTTAGAAAACTTATCACTTCAGAGAGATTTGGATCACGCCACCTCATTGTAGAACAAAGGTCGCTGTCAGATCCCCCAATATAATCCTCTTTGTCTCCAATTCTGGGAGGCACCGAGCTCAATGAAGTCATGGCAAACTGCGGCAACTTAAAATCAATTTGGCCATCGAAGGGTCTGCATTGGCCATCCCTGACAGCATCGGAACCGTTCAGGTTGTCGTCAAAAGGCCTCGCAGTAAATGGTTTTATATTTCCACTTGCGCCTGCTAGTCCATAGTTTGCGTCTGAAGTATAGCTATATGGGACAACCGATTCGTCTGTGTAATGAGAGTCCACCCCACAGGGCAGTCCGGATACACCATAATCCGGTGCGTCATCAAATTGACCGGCTTGAATATATCGCACTGTTGGTGCTATGGAATGGTTCTCAATGCCAGGAATTGTCACGTCTTGCGAAGTCGATTCAATTTTATTTTGAGACCCGAGAATGGAACAATGAGGGGCAATGTGTGATATGGCTCCGATTCCCGGTGGCTTTGTAATATATATGGGCGCATTTGAATATCCAGCTGCCGTAAATTGTTCAAAATTTTGAAATGAAGTATATTGGGCTTGCATATGTTGAGCATCCGGTACCAACGAAGGGTCCATATTCAAATTCTGTGCCGGATTCATGATGAAAACTATTTTAACAAAAAGAAAACATTTTATTTAGTGTATTGGTTAAGTGTACAAATTTTTCTGACCCACAATCAAATGCAATTGAATTGTATAAAAATAGAGAAAAGAAAACTTCGGCGCGACCGAATTTTATATACCCCTGCATCACGTAATCGGAAAGAAATAAACGTTTTGAAAGTTTTTTAAGAAATGATTTTTTTTCGTTAGTCAATGTTAGTTGAGTGATTTCCCAAGCTCACCAATAGATGGTGCCACTTTCGAATGGCTAGTCTGCTGTTTTATATATTCATCCAAATTTGATCAAAATTGTGCTCAAGGAGAGAAAATTTATAACTGGAAAGATTAAAGACGCTACCATTGAAAACAAAAAAGGTTTTCTCAATAGAACTACTTTTTCGACAGATCGTTCCTAAGGGAGCTATTAGCTATAGTCATCCGATCCGACCGGCTCCGACAAATGTGCAGCGTACTCGTCCCCAAAGACTTCGTGCAAAGTTTGGTTATGATAGCTTTAAATCTGAAGAAGGAGATGGCATAGAAAACGAACGGAAATGGCTACATCATCTCAGCTGGTCATCTGAATATTTTTAATATACCTTCTGCAACTGTATAAAATCGAAAGCGGGACAAAACGACTTCGATATATTCGTCACTCATGAAATGAAATGTGTGTGCCTCCTCCCCGTGTTCCTAAGGACACAAGCCGAAAAGTACGCAAAATTTTAGCTAAGATATTTATTATTCGATCTTTATAAAAATTTGATGGATTATAGATATTGGGAATATAAATGTAAGATTTAAATTTGAGATCGATATTTTAAAAATTTTGAAAGTTATTAACATTTTTTATTGTGGAGGCGTGACAAAAATTCGAAAATCACACTTGATCTGCGTGCAGACAGTAGCGTATACATTTCAAATTTGGTTGCTCCAGCTCTTCTAGTCTCTGAGATCTAGGTGTTCATACAGACGGACGCACAGGGCCATACCGACTTGGCTGTTGATGCTTGTTATATTTTATATGATTCATTAGGAGGGTTTTTTTTTTTTTAATTTATTCTTTGTTAAGGATTGTTGAACAAATCATCATGGAAAGACTTAGACTTGTTTCCTGTCGGGTTGCGTCAGAAGAATTCGTCGATAAAACTGGAAGAAGTGCTCCAACATTGGATCATTCGAATGGACCATTTACAGCGCAGTCGCGGCCAACATTTGAATGAAATTATCTTTATAAAGTAAATATCAGAGATAGCCTATAATAAAGTTTCCACTATCCAATTCAATTTTTTGTTTGATTTGTAGTTTTAAAAAAAACTTCTTAATGCATAACCCTTTATGATTGGCTTAAAGCAGAATCCGATCGGCTAAGTTTGAGAAGCTTTTTCAATGCTTGTTACTTCCAATCTAGCGCCAATAGCAGGTGAAGACGACCGGTTGTGTGAAGAAAAGAAGTGTTTGTTGAATATTACTAGCCGGGATCGAAACAACCAAGCAGGGGATGGCGCTCACATGCGGCTGAAAGACGAACTGAAGGCCCCAGCTGACCAACAAACTAGCATTTTGCGAGACTATCGCAAAATCCAATTCAGGAGTGATATGTTGATTTTGTATTAGGAAGTGAAGCCGAAGTGCGAAAGTCTTAATCTCTTAAGTGAACAAATAATTGTGCTAGACGGCTTTAAGTCACATAAGCAATGCGGAGTAAGTGATACCATTATAAATTTACTTATTAAATTTATATTGTCTGCAGCATTCAAGCAAAAGCGTCAAAACTTTGTTCAATATGCGCGGGAGAGATTGGCGATACTGCAGAAATTTGTCAAAAAAAAATAGAAACTATTATATATAGTTAGTTATAGTTTCTTATGGCCAAATAAGTGAGCTATCTCTAACTACTAACTATGAAACTGCCGAAGAAGAGCATTAAATTAAATTAATAAAACCCAATTTTTTTCTGGTAAACAATATGGGAATGTAACAAGTAAAAGTCTCGCAAACGCTATTTCTTGCGAGTCTTTTGCGATAGCTTTTACGATACTTTTTTGATATTTCTGTGGGCTCAGATTTAATATATTTTAAATCAAAAACGTATCACAGTAAATATTGTATTCGACTTGCTAGAAATATTACAAAAGTATCGTAAACGAGACTTTCACTGCCACAAACTGAAAATGATAGGAATCATATTTTTATCTTTTCCTGATCCGTTTGCGAGAGTTTTGTCGGGTTAAGTATGGCAATTCACTCATTTGCGATATCGTTAGCAGCTGGTGATATTCACGACGGTCATTTAAATTTAACAGTATCTACTAAATTTTGCAACGAAGATCTGAAATCGTCCAATTAATATGGCAATGCTTTTTTAAATTTTCCCAAGTTCTCGGAGCTTATCCACTTCTCTCATCAGCACTGCAGTATAACTAAAAAAAACTACGTCTTTCGGCTTAAAATTTATTATATTTAACTAGATTACCCCGAACCTAAACGAACTCTTTTCCCAGGTCTATCTACTTCAAACGCGTTTTTCACAAAATCGATTATTTTGAGATATGTCAATCTTGAAGTAAGTGAGCGCTATGTGTAAGATAGGCAATGGTATATAGCGAAAGGGCTAACTGACTTTTTTTCCATAATTAATACCTGTACTGTAAATAAAACTTAAGTTTTTCAGTCGCTAAAATAAATCTTTTTAAAGAAACATCAACAAATATGTATGTAGTATGTATGTGCATTTGATTACTGTCAAGGGACCAATATACATACATACACACCTACATATGTATTTATTTCTGTCGGCTTATTTTTTTTAATTTACGGATCCTCAGTAAAGATTATTATTTTCATTTACAGTCATATTCATACTTATGAATGTGTACATGTACCTGAACAGCGAAAACCACGCCCCTTATTTTATGTATACATAAAATTGTGTTTGTGCGAATTGTTTCTTTAAGAGCATGTACAATCCAATCACTATACATTCAGGATCCATATTGACCAATCAAATCATTTTGGGTGCTTGCTTGCATATACATATGTTCCTATTGAATGTAAGGACATAATTTACCACGAGAATTAACTGGACTGAGCCTTAAAAACGATTTATTGATTTTTCACAATGACCGGGGAAGGGGAGGAGTTGCACAAATCAAGTCGAGTTGACATTGGATAACATTCCCAAATAAACTTTAGCTTCACATTAACATATTCTTAAACATTGTTCTTATAAATTTGTAGACATTAGTAATAATAATTTCCGCACATACTTAAGACTATACAAGTACATAAATGTAATGTACATATACACAAACATACGTGAATGTTTGCGTATATACAGATGTGTATACCCTTACCACCATACAAAATTTGTTAAGTGCCGTAAAGATCGTAAAAGCACATATATTTTTTAAATTGCCAGTATTAATAGGGCATTATTTTCATCCACTTCCACTTTAAGAACCGAATTTTGCAATGTTATTCTTTTTCATACTAATTAGGAATTGAAGTGGTATTGGTATTGTTCATTGTCGAACTAGTTCTCTCAATAGTTCGATACCTTAAACACACAAATGCTATGTTCCCACCATCTCGCTATCTATACATTTGGTGCCTCAAAAAAGAGTGAAACAAAACAACTATAAAAGTCAGCCAAGTCCAAATATTAGTGGTATTCCTGAAAGTTGATTGGCTTTTGGCTTGTTTTCGTGAAAGCAAAAGCAAACCAGTTGGCGGAACGACGCTGATTTCAATTTCATTTGCTTTCGATGCTGAACAGCTGACTGAACAGCTCTCCGTGACAATACAAAAAAAAAACGAATAAAACCCACATGCCGAAAAGAGATTAAGGGCTACATTATATAACCTGGAACAGTTTCAACGTCATTTTAAATCTCATCCAAAATGATGATGTTTTCACTTGCTTACGGAGCAGCGTGCAAATCCCAGTTGAAAGGCAAATAATGATTGTGTTGTTTTGGCTTGGGTCCAGCGGAGAAGGAGCCTCCATTGTAAAAACTGCTGCATTCTTTGGAGTAAGTAAGCGCTAGGCCAGATAGGCAATGGTATATAGCGAAAGGGCTAACTGACTTTTTTCCATAATTAATACCTGTACTGTAAATAAAACTTCAGTTTTTAAGTCGCTAAAATAAATATTTTTAAAGAATTACAAGAAGAAGAGTATATTCGATTGCACAATTCTGCAAAGTGTCAACTGCTTGCAACAGTCAAAAAATGAATTGCTGGAATGCATTGGTTATGTTGATGGCACGGAGATAAAGCTGACTGAGAGACCACAGCAAGATCCATAAGCTTATTTCTCTAGGAAGCAACACTACAGTTTGAAGGTTCAAGCTACATTTGATAGGAAGAAAATGATCCGTCATTTGGTTGTTGGATGGCTAGCAGAATATTTAAAAAGTACACAAAGAGCAAATTTTTTTTTGATCACTTGCAGTGGATAGCAGGCGACAGTGCATACAAGTTATCATCCAGAGTGATAACACCATTTCGGTCTAGTTCTAAGTGCTTTCAGCGAACTCCAGGAAAGCTTACAACTGGCTGAGAGACCACAGCAAGATACAGAAGCTTATTTTTCTAGGAAGCAACAATACAGTTGGAGAGTTCAAGCTACATTTGATAGGAAGAAAATAATCCGTCATTTGGTTGTTGGATGGCCAGGAAGTGTCCATGACAGCTGAATTTTTAAAAAGTATACAAAGAGCAAATTTTTGTAAGCAACCGTTACTCTTCCGTCAAAATTCCAAACGCACATTAAACACATCTTCTAGCAGTTGAAAGCCTATTATTAAAATTCGCTCTTGCCGGATTCAAAGATCTTCTTGGATATGGCCTCATTAAATAATGGGTTAGAGGATAGGCCTCATCTCCATCTCATTGGCGTCGACGAAGCCTCGATACAGGACATCATATATAGGGTCGTCAGTTAAACTTCAGGTCCGGGAAGATCCCCGCACATGGTCTCAAGAAGACCGCGAAGTTGGCTGGACAAACTCATCGGCAAAAGACTGAGGCAGAACGTCGCATAAATCTTTTATAAAGGATTGGCAGGTCTCATTAGAGGAATCTATGTCAGACCATAGAATAATATTATTTGGATTAGAAACAGAAATTAAACAAATTGGGGAGGCTTCTATTCCACGCTAGGAAATAATATGCCTAGGATTCGGTTACAGAAACACCCCCTAGAACTAGAAATTGTAGTCGACGAACTAATCAAAAGTATAAACGATGCGTACGAAGAGAATTGCCCTCTTAGCAAATCGAGAAAAGAAAATGGGGGAACCACCTTGAGGACTTTTTAATGAAGCCAAAAAGAATGGGGACTGGCATAAGTACAAGCAAGTCACTATACAATTGCGAGATTAGGAAAGCCAAAAGAAAGAATTACAAGAAATCTATTGAAGACACAAAATAAGGAGCGAGGTTACATAGAATCCTGGCCAAGAAAAGCAAGGATAGCAACATCTCGCTCAAAAAGGCAAACGATGCCTATACAGTGTTCAACGAGGAGAGAGGCAAACATCCCCGTAGAAGAATGTGTCGACCAAGTGCACTGCCGCCACCCTCGTAGCTCCGACTGGGCAGAATCTAAGAAAGTTGTGTCCGCAGGCAGCCTTGAGTGGGAAATTGGAACATTCCAGCCTTTCGGATCCCCTGGACCGGATAGCATTTATCCAGCATTCCAGCAGAAAGGAAAGGACATACTCCTACCCACCCTCAGGGTATATTCCACGTGCCTGGCGCAAAGCAAAGGTAGTATTCATCCCCAAGGCAGGGAAGGAGGATATAACTAACCCCAAGTCCTTCAGACCCACTAGTTTAACATCGTTTTTACTGAAAACGATTGAAAAGCTAGTGGACAACAGCATACGAAGTACGCTGCTGGAGGAGGCACCCCTCCAACCAACACAGGCCTTCGACCGACACGGCATTGTACAACAATATTACAATATTACATAACAGTATTAGACAGCAATCTGTCTTTTTGCAAACTGTTTTTGTTTTTAGTTAAAAAAATTTGATTTCTTGGATTCAAAGAAGTAATAATTCGCATTGAATGTTTTCATTTTACATTTTTGGAATAACATTCTAAATATGTACAAATATTCAAGCCTAAAAGAACTAAAACATAATTCTGTATGTGCAATCACGTATTTATATTAAAAAAGTCAGAAATTCGGCCAAGGCCGACCATAATATACACTGTATATTCTTGAAAATAAACTTGATCTGCCTGCAAGTATAAGAAGTTTATATCCCATACAAACCTTTATCTCTTACAATCACTGAGATCTGCTTGACTCGGCTGTTGATGCTGATCACGAATATTTATACTTTCTAGGGAAGCACACCGGAAGAACCAACGATGCACGATCTGATGGCAGCACTGAAAAATGTGGCAACGAAGTCTGATATAGCGGAAATAAGGAATCACGTAAAGGAAGTACTGGGCAATGTATCGCAACAAATAAAGGAGTTGGCTAGCGAAAATGAATTTTTGAAGCAAGAAGAAACAAACTTGAAGGTAGAAAGAGAAAAGGATAGAACGATTATTAATAGCCTAGTTGAGCAGCAAAAGAAAAAAAATGTTCTTATTAAAGGTATGAACTCGGACCACAACCACAGAAATTCCGTAGTTACTCTTTTAAAAGAGAAACTGCACATTAATAATGCTAAGGTCAATGGAACTAGGAAGATGTACGAGAGAGATGGCAAAATGGGTGTGGTGGTGGAATGCGAAACGCAGGATCTGGCTTTACAAATTTGCAAAAATGCACCAAAGCTAAAGGGAACCAATATATATGTAGAGCGAGACTTAACCGTAGAACGACAACACTACAAATCCATACTGCCAATGTTAAAGAAACGCCTTACCTCGATAAGTAAGACTCGGAAAGTTTTTGTGCACAACGACAGCATCAACATCGATGGTAACTGGATGGCGTTCAATAACAGCAACACACTTATGTGCCAAGGGCAAGACGCACTGTCAAAGCTTAAAGTTATATACGGTCAAGATCTTGATGTTGCTGAGATAACCTATGACGCCCTAAACGAAAGATTGGCAACAAAAAACTAAAAAAACCTCTTCGTGCCCACAACAAACCCAGTCATAAATCCGACCGCCATAATTATAGAGAAATAAGTACTAGTCTAAGCCCGCAAACAAACAATTTAGCTGCAAGTAATAATACATATATAAATATTTTAGCTTATAATATTCACGGCCTTAAAAATAAGAATCTGTTTAGGGACTTTTTTGAATACGTAAGGGGATTTGACATATTCGCACTCACAGAAACGCATATTGAAGAAGCGACAACAAAGGACTTCGAGCACAAGTTTGAAGAATTATATATTCAATGGGAACCGGCAACTCGAATAAGTAGGTTTGGACGAGAAATTGGTGGCATGCTGCTAGGAGTAAACAAGCGGCTTAGGAAATTTGGCATCAAGCATCACTTTACCAAACATGGAGCCGTCAACAGTATAAAAATATGGAATAACACGGAAGGATTTACAGTTTTCCCACTATATGTAAGAGGAGGAGCTAATTGGAAAACCGAGTTCCGTGAAGTCTCCGACTTTTTCACTCAACACGCTCCAACCAATCCAATAGTACTGGGAGACATCAATGTGCGAATTGGAGAGGAGAACCAAGTATTCGATGAGGAAATGATCAGTAATTTTGCAGCTGGATAGCGACTTCGGCTAAACTTCGCGAATCAGCTTAAAAACATGACATATTACCCATGACCGTGTTTGAGAGCGATAATATTGAGAACAAACCAGTTTTTCTCACTAAAACCCATTTTTCGAACGAACATTTGTATGGCAGCTACAAGAAGTAGTCATCCGATCCGGTCGGTTCCGACATATTAGCAGCGTGCAGTAAAAAGAAGACACTGTGCAAAGTTTTAGCGCGATAGCTCCAAAACTGAGGGACTAGTTCGCGTAGAAACAGACAGACGGACAGACGGACGGACAAAGCTTAATCGACTCAGCTCGTCATGCTGATCATGAATATATATACTTTATGTGGTCGGAGATGATTCCTTCTATGCGTTACAAACTTCTGGGCAAAATTATAATATACTTTTCAAGTGTATAAAAAGTCCATAACTCTGGAAGTGATCGATTTCCCATTTACAGCTTAATACAGTAAATTCCTCGATAGGAACCACAAGATAGACCACATGACCAAATTTTAAGAAAAAATAAAGAAAATGAACCATTCTTTAGCAGCATTTATATAACAAACAAACAAAATTTGAGTGGGCGATTTTTCACCCATATATATTTTTTATATAACATATATGTACATGAACGCACACTTTTTTATATAACATATACATGAACGCACACTAAAAAGGCGAAGTCAAAGTTCAGTAAGCAACGGCTACGTGCAGCCCAACTTTATTGTATCTTTATACATTTTTAAATCTTACAAACTCTGACATTATTTAAAAACACAACCTGCACCCCAATTTTTATCATACCAAATCTGCTGTATGAGGACGCTATCTTGACACCAACATGTCACATATTTCTATTTCGATAAATTTCAAAGCAACCCTGTATTTCTTAACATTTTGACAACCGGATAACAAATTTCCTTTCCTTCTCTCCCTCGGAACGTGTAAACCACAACCCAATGTGAGTTTTAAATTATAAATGAAAGTAAAACGGCAATTGATTATATTTTTAATTTCAGATGCCGCGCGAAATTAAAGAAGTTAAAGACTTTCTTAACAAAGCACGTCGACCAGACGCGCGCGCTGTTAAAATCAAGAAGAACCCCTCTAACACTAAGTTTAAGATCCGTTGCTCGCGCTTCCTCTACACTCTAGTGGTCCAGGACAAGGAGAAGGCTGACAAAATCAAGCAATCCCTGCCACCAGGTTTGCAAGTGAAGGAGGTCAAGTAATGCAGCACCGCGAGCCGCAGGCCAACTTTGGACTTCGACAGTCCAGTGGGCTTACATTACGTTCTAATATTAAATATGGATTCATAATAAAAAAGCAGTTATTGTGCTGGTAACACAGCGTCTCAGGACTGCATGTGAACTAGCCAATGCTAAGCCTTTGACTATGAATTAATCATTTTTCTGTGCGTTTGTTTTTCCGGCAGTGATTGTGAAGATTCTGATAACGGCACAAGTGCTTAAGGCGAGCGAATTACGGTTAATATTTGAGGGACACTACTGCCAAGTCATTAGTGCTGTATTGAGAATGTCAGCAGGCAATGGGAAGCATTTACGCATCTTAAGACTGGTCTTATCTTGCTTACTGTTGGTGCCTAGAACACATTTAAATTCGGCGTCTAGCCCGGATTCCCAATTGCTTTGCTCCAGTATGCTCCTGGGTCTTTTCTGCTGATGCGGCTCTGCTTGTAAGAAGGTTGTGTTGCAGAGAACACTGGCTGACCTTCACCAGATGATTTGACTAATCCAATCATGCTGTACCCAACCCCAACTCTTTTGGATGAATTTTACACTACTATTTATTTGGCCCATAGTGCAGTGCTTACATTCCGATCCTAACAATTTTTTATTCTTCGGGGTAAGTTTTTCTACATCGGAAAATAGCATGTGTTGGTTAGAAGACCAACATCGATACCCGCTGGAAACGCCAGATAAAACGTCCAGCTGAGCTTGATTTAATGAGTAGCGGACAAATTAAGGGTCATAAGGGCCTTCAAGTAATAAGGAATCGAATAGTAAAAATTATAAATGGAACCCGGTTCCTAAAACATTCCTCAATGGGGCCTAAACAAAAATGGCACATGAAGGCTCGCATGGAGTTTGCTAACAAAATACCGTTTTGGGGCGGAAATTGGAATAATCAGGCCGGTTCCGAATTCCAACGTGGAATTGTCGCAAATCGAGTTGATTGCTGTTCTGAATTCCGCAAATCGACCAGAATTGTCGTTTTCAAAAGTTGTGCTGCAGAGTCAGCGGAATGAAAAGTACTTGCTATTAAAAGCATTAAAATAAATCCCAAAAATTATAAACTAACAAATTAAAAATTTGATATTTTTAAATCGTTTAGCATCACTACTTAAAATGTTTACAGTTTAAGTGTATATTAAAATCATTTTTATAAACATCTATAAAACACTGCGTGAAAAGCAAAACCGAGCGGTCGTTTTCAAACCGAGCTGTTCTGAATTCCACTACTTTTAGTCTATTTCATCCGTCAAACGATAGCTGCTAGTTGCTTTATATAAAGTAATGTATTTGCACGCACTTTTTAGTTAGTTTAGCTGTATTTTAACCATATTTGATATCCCAAATTTAAATGTAATAATTAAATATTGTTTTAAATAAAAATAAATTGACTTAATAGTAAATAAGAGCTTTGCAAATAAAATTATAGAGATGATGACAACTCTGGCGGCTGTCGATATACACAAACACGCGCGCAGGCCAGCCAGCCAGCTGTTTATGAAAACGACTTCGAAACCGAGTTCGAAAAGTCAAAACGTAACCAAATCGTTCGGAATTGGGAACAGCAAAGAGTGAAACGTTCGTTTTCGTTTCGATTTTACTTTTTGAAAACGTTCGGAATTCGGAACAGGCCTGAATGTCAATATCAGTGACGAAGAAAAGTTTAACTTCGATAGTCCTGACAGCTGCAATAAATAGTCGAGAGATATGAGCCCTCCTCCATTTTGTTATGTCTCGATCATACGTTAGACGTCCAAGGAAAACAGAGTACAAACCCCAGTACATCACAAAAACCATTAGGCATGGAGGGTGTAGTGTAATGGGTATGCGGCTGCTTCTCCTACTATGGAGTAGGTTCAATACATTGAATAAAAACCATCATGCTTTAACGACTTTTATGATAATCAAACCATCAATATTAAGCTGGCTCGAGGTCTCGTTATGCTTGCACATTACTCCAAATATCAGGAACACAACAACTATAATCCCTAAATATTTCATCAAGATCGATAAGAAATTGCCGAGCTATAAAATGTTGCACAATTTCTTGGATGTGCCCTTCAGAAACATATGTACGCTATTAAACATTTCTTCTAAAGAATAACGGGTATATTGAAGTCGGTTAGAGCCGACTTTAACTTACGCTCTCGTTTGATTTGAAATTATAAGGTCTGTTCCCATTTCCGAGTGGATATAAAAAGTAAAATGATTGTAATTCCGAATCGTTTTCATTTGATGTCCCCGTTTCCGAGTGAAATATAAATCGATTTACTTTTCGAATGAAAGTTCGAATCGTTTTCGGACTATAATTCAGCTGAATGGTAACATGAACAATTTCGATCCACAGTGCGCATTCGCTAATGCGGAATTGCGATCAGCTCAGTATTATTTCGATCGTTTTTGCTTTCGGCAACATGCAATATCTGGGGTACAACTTTGAAAAAATTAGTTTTAAACAAGGCTGCAAACCTCTAAAATTTTGCAGAAGGTTCGGTCCGGGGGTTCGAACCCGTTGTAAAGTCTAAGGTTCGGTTCGCGGACCGGTTCCTTAAACCCCTGAACCCAAGGTTCTGGTTCGAACCTCGGTTCGCTTGAACATAAAAAGATGGTTTCCATTTATTAATACTTTTTGTTTAAAATAATATTTTTTATTCCAATAAAGCAATTCTAAATATTGAATTCATTAGCTGACAAATACAACATTTAAGAGCTGCTTAGTTTAAGTTAATGAGCATTATATCTTCAAGGAGCTCTTCATCTATACTAGCTCTTAGATCAGAAAGAACAAACTTAAGTGTTGAAAAGGCTCGTTCAACTTACCTGAGTTGCTGGAACAGCAAGTATAGTCAAAGCAATATTTCTTAAGTCCTCATTTTTTTGAGCTTTCCAAAATTTTAAGACATTTGTCGATGTATGTTCTCTTGGACAATTTTCGAATGAATCTATAACTTCATTTACAGACTTTATATTTGATATTTGATTATTGCTTTCTATTTGTTTCATAAATTTCTCTTCTTCGCAATCAGACGTTGAGTCATTTAAAGTTGAATTTTGAAAACTCTCATTAAGAAATTCTTTTTGGCGCTTAAGCATGTCTGCAATGTGCTGCTTTGCTATTTTTTTTTGGTCTGAAGTTAACAAAGTTTGAAATCTCGGGTCTAAGAACACTGCAGCCAATATTGGTACTGAACTCATAATAGAAGAACGTTTATCGAGACACTTAGATAGCAATAAAGCAGGTTTTGCAGAAGATTTTAGAACAATTGTTCGACATGAAAACCAAGCGTAATAAAAATCACTTGGTAGTAATTGCGAATCTTGCAGCTTTAAGGAAGTTTTATAAATTGGCTGCAGCAAACTACATATATTTTAAACTACGTTCCATTCAGAAGTTTTTAGGTGGAGCTCCTTCAAAGAACTCTTAATGCAAAAATCTTTAAGAGTTAGTAAGCGCTCGCACATTTTAAAGGTTGAGTTCCATCGCGTTACACAGTCTAGCACTGGTTTTTTCAATTTTTCGATATGCAATAGATTTAAAATAGTGTGAGTACGGAGTTTCTTACAACGTCCTTAAAAAATCGGTAACGAACTGTAATTATAGACTCTTCCATGGAATTTATTGAGTTAACTTCGTCATCGTCCAAATCAAGAAATGGTTTTGATTCACATAAGCAGTCTTCATCAACATTGCATTCGTTATAGTCGCATTCCTTTTCCGCTATGCAGTTGTCATTTAAAAGTTCGCCTGCTCGAACCATATTTGCTCCATTATCCACGGTGATAGTATAAATCTGGCCTAGAGAAATGTCGTAGGAGTGGAGAACTTCTTGAATGATAGCACTCAGATTAAGACTCGTATGCTGGACGTGGACCTCTTTCATAGCCAGCGTGTAAGTGCGAATTTCTTCATCTTTGTGAATCTGACAGTTAATGCCAATTATGGCGCGATCCAAACGACTTACGCAGTCAACTTTAATTGATATCAAGCTGAAATAATTTCGTAAAAACATATTTTTAATTTAATTAATATATTTCTGCAAATACATATATTAATATTTATGTGAAACCAGGTTTGTACATAGATAGGTATGTAATTTCTTGCATAATTTAAATTAAACAATTTAAAAGAAATGTATACATACATACATATATATGCAAAGACATTGTATCTCAAATAAAAATTGATACATACACACACAAATATGCACAATCTGCTAACATATGTTTGTACTCACCGATTTTTTAGAATTCCACTAATTTCATTGCGGATGGTTGAAGCCTTTGATTTCACAAGGCTTCGAATATTTTGGCGATTTATGGAAATTGGCTTTTCAAACGCATTACATATCGGCTCAAGAATTTTCTTGAAGCCAGAGTCTTCAAAAATTTTTAGGGGCCGCCCATTTTTTGTGACCATTTCTATACACGCGTCCCGTAGCTGGTCTTCACTCAATTTTAGTTTTATGAATGCTTGTTCTATCTGTAAGAATTTATTCATTGTTGGCTGTTGATCAATTTTCTTCTGCCGCATTTTTTTTTATTTTCAATTTCTTCGGCTATTTTTTTATGATGCCGCTGAATGTGCCGGAGCAGGTTGGTCCCGTGACGTCCCGTCATTCCAAATCCGCATTCATTACACACACTTTTGTCGTCCTTTTTTATATATTTATAATGTTCAAAAACTGGATTCGAAGCCATGTTGCGCAGGTAAACAATTGAGCTTTAAATGGCGTGTCTGTCGGATAATCACAAATAAGACGAATTCGAACAACGCACAACAATGATTGAACAAGAAAGTAAGGCAAAGTCAGGGAGCGTTCTCTCTATCAGCTAATATTAGATCTGGTCAACTGTCTGCTCGCTCTCTGCTTCAGCTTGCAAGTCTATAATATGTTGTTTTCACATCTTTTGTCTCTTTTCTTCTTATTATTTCATCATGGCGACGCGTCAGTGCGACTCGTCGCTGCTGCAGTTGTCTGCAAAGCAATGCATAGAAATGTGCCCGTACCGGACGAGACACTCAAAGAAAAACAGAAAAAATGTGCCCGTTGCCGACTACTAAATGTGCATATATGTATGTACAATACATTGTACATACTGTGTTAACTTTGGGAATTTATGCACTGCAAGTTAAAGCGTTTTGCATCTTTTTGTAGGTACATCTACATATGTGATTATAGCGAAAACCGCGGGTTTTTGCGCCAAAATCATGCACTCATACATACATATAAACGAAAGGACGCTTACGCATGTTGTCCGCGTGGGCGCGTAAATCAATTTAGTGTTTTAATCGGCCACACCGTTGCCAAATATGTATGAAATATGTGAAGTGTAAGTGTGTTTGTAGTTTGACATAAAAATGTGGGAATAAAACAAAAACCAAGATTCCTTTTTACAGTAAAGTCCGGAAATATGTATTTGTGTATATACGAGAACATCGTTGCAAATGGAATTGAAACATATGTATGTACATATGTGAAGTTAAACATGTATGTATGCTCGGTTACTAGATCAAATGGCTCGCATTAATCGAATTTAACCTTATGTTCAAAGCAATTTATATAAAAAGCCATACAAGCTTAGTGCAAAGCACAATAGTTTTACTATAATATCTATAGATTTCCAAAATTTTCATGTTCACGTCTTGAAAAAAAGCATTTAATCTTGTGAACCGAACCTAATTTTTTGAAAAAGTGGTCCGGTTCGGGTTCAGGTTCGAAGAATCAAAAATTTTAGGGGTTCGGTTCATGGTCCGGTTCGTCGGACCCAAAAAACCCGAACCGAACCGGTTCGAAGGGGTTCGGTTCAGGACCGGTTTGCAGCCTTGTTTATAACTTGATTTCCCATGCAGATCCTTTAGCTGCGATTTGCGCTTATGCTGGCATTATTTTTTATTTGCTTGGGCATAAAGTTTTTTGATTATTCATATTATTATCCTCTTTGATATTTCGCGATTTAATAACTGTGTCACCATAATAAAACCTTGCTAATATTTTTTATTTTATTTTATTTTTTACAGTTCTACGGTTATAATAGTACGATGCCACGATGCCGACTACTACTCGACGCCGTTAAAACGAGTACATGATTACACACAAGTATCGTGGCATCGTTAAAATGATTACTTCTATCTGTAATCATACGGTGCCGGAATCACTCGTGCAGGTCTTTACTACAGACCATATCAACTGCAATTTATACTTTTCTTATTTATGTTTATATAGAATAAATAGCTTATACCATATAATTAATTAATTTTTTAATTACGAACTTATTATATTTCGTGGTCTTGTGATATATTTGAATTTTCCTTGCAGCTACATCTTTAATTTTGGTATTGCGTAAGCCAAAAAAATAAATTTTTTTTTTAATATTTGCCGTGTTTGCTCTTACAATTTGCTTGCAAGAGCAAACTCGCAAACCCGCAAACAAAATTTGCCGAGGGTGTTCCCACGTGTTCCCATTAGGCAAAGATTTGCTTCAAATTATTGGTGCACAAACATAGGCAAAGCCTACTTGGCAAATATTTGTGAGCAAACTACATATTTGGTGTTCCCACTACGGGCAAACAAAATGGGCAAAAATTTTAAAATATTTGCGCAAATTATTTACCTTTAGGGCAGCAATAATTTCAGTACCAGCCCTTCCAGCCAGCCTGATTCAGCTTTATTTCAATACTGTGCCGTACTGAGGGGTTACGACGTGAAGAAAAGATCAATTTGGTAGGACATATATATATATAAATCTATTTTGAGAAAAGTACGTTTAAAGATCTCAACGGATTCAACCCAGAAAAAATGGTTCTTTTAGTTACAAGTTAATTAATTAAATTATTACAAATTTAGAATGCTTATTGATAAAACATGAAAATATGATGTTTTAACTGAAAGCCGATGCATGTTTGCTCAATATTAACATGAAAATGAACCTGTAAAATTATAATGAGACATATTTTCATATCACATGGAAAGTAAAAGAGATATCAACAATACAATTTTTACACAAAATAGTACACAATACAGCGAGTATTTCTGCATCATTAAGTCAAAAATCGTATTTTTGAGTTATGCCAGTATTGAAGTAAGTGAGCGATATGTTTTCGCATTCTTTTTTTTGGCAATTTCTTAGATTATGTTCTTTTATATTTCTTATTAATGTAATTTTATTTAATTGTCTTCAACTTTATGTGCTTCATTTTTTTGTGGTCTTTTTATTTTTAATGTGTAGGTACATAAATACTAAAACGTACCAACCAGATATTAAACCCGAAACGAATAAAGGTTAGGGTTTCGGTTCCTGATTTGGCCGATCGTTTTTTTCCAGTTATGGTTATATTACGGTTGTGGGTTATCAGTTACGGTACTGGTTACGGTTATTAACCTAATTCTGTTTCGGGTTACAGTTACGGTAGTATAAAATATTACTTTGAAAACAATGCAAGTAAAAGCGATCCCATTTATAATCTCATTTATTCAGTAAATAATAAGTTCAAATATCTTAGTCAGAAGTATTTTCGCCTATTTTAACATTATAAGATTTAACTAAAAGATAGAAAACCATTTCCCAAAAGTATCAGTGTGTGTACTATTTGTCGTTATGTACTTTCACGAAAAAAATGTTTATTCTCGGAAGTGACTTCTTAGTCGAGATTGTATAAGGTTGTCAAAAAAGTTATTTCCGCAAGCTTGTCTTTGCAAGCGCGTAGTTCTAGTTGTATTCGTCGCATCGGTTTACGCTAGAGCTTTTTGGAAAGCTCTTTTCACGCGCTAACACGTGTTTGATTTATTGTTGTTTGTTTTTAGTCGTTCGTGAGTTAAAGCGTCGCAAACATGGAGCAAAATAAAGAGAAAATACGGCATATTTTACAGTACTACTACGATAAAGGCCAAAATGCATCTCATGCTGCCAATAAAATTTGTGCAGTTTTCGTTCTGGTGCAGAGGTGATCGAAGATGCGCCACGGTCCGGAAGGCCTGTCGTCGAAAATTGCGATAAAATCGCTGAATTGATCGAAAGAGACCGGCATAGTAGCAGCCGTAGCATCGGCCAAGAGCTGGGCATGAGTCATCAAACCGTTATAAACCATTTGAAGAAGCTTGGATTCAAAAAGAAGCTCGATGTATGGGTGCCACACGACTTGACGCAAAAAAACATTTTTGCCCGTATGGATGCATGCGAATCGCTTCTGAATCGCAACAAAATCGACCCGTTTTTGAAGCGGATGGTGACTGGCGATGAAAAGTGGGTCACTTACGACAACGTGAAGCGCAAACGGTCGTGGTCGAAAAGCGGTGAAGCTGCCCTGACGGTGGCCAAGCCTAGATTGACGGCCTGGAAGGTTCTTCTGTGTGTTTGGTGGGATTGGCAGGGAATCATTCACTATGAGTTGCTCCCCTATGGCCAAACGCTCAATTCGGACCTGTACTGGCCGTCTGTGGCCCAGTGGTTAGTGTGCTGGACTGCTGGGCGGTAGGTCGTGGGTTCGATCCCGCCTCTGAACATCTAATAATAAAAGTTTTTTTCTTTCTTTAGAAACTAGCTTTTACACATACGGTCACCTTCACCAGCTTAGT
This sequence comes from Lordiphosa stackelbergi, assembly GCA_018904235.1. Taxonomy (NCBI): domain Eukaryota; kingdom Metazoa; phylum Arthropoda; class Insecta; order Diptera; family Drosophilidae; genus Lordiphosa; species Lordiphosa stackelbergi. The sequence continues at coordinate 58,401 of JAEIFU010000464.1, forward strand.
GGCGCCAGCTGTGAAGTAACTAGCCATGAAAAAGCAATTTTTCTCAAAACTTTGCCGTTCGGATCCGGCGTTAAACTGTAGGTCCCTTTCTCTTGTGCGAAAACTTTGAAGCACACACGCCAAGAGATTGTGAGAAGCTTGGCTTGGCCCCGTTGAGAAGCTGTATAGCCAGTTTTACCTTTACTGCCAACAACTGGACCGCTTGAATGCAGCACTCATGCAGAAGAGGCCATCTTTGATCAACAGAGGCCGAATTGTCTTCCATCAGGACAACGCCAGGCCACACACATCTTTGGTGACGCGCCAGAAGCTCCGGGAGCTCGGATGGGAGGTTCTTTTGCATCCACCGTATAGTCCGGATCTCGCACCAAGAGATTACCACCTATTTCTGTCCATGGCGAACGAGCTTGGTAGTCGGAAGTTGGCCACAAGAGAGTCCTGTGAAAATTGGCTCTCCGAGTTTTTTGCCAATAGGGAAGCGAGCTTCTATAAGAGGGGCATTATGAAGTTGGCATCTCGTTGGGAACTCGTCATCGAACAAAACGGCGCATATTTGACTTAAATCGCATTATTATAACCAATTTTATGAACAATTGAAAATTCAATAAAAATACCGCAAGACTTTTTTGATCTCGTTTTAGATCTAAATATCATAAAGGCATTAAAAATTTGACATTTCTAGGGACCCCTGGGAGGATTCATTATAAATTCAACTACTGAAAACAAACGCTCGACTTGTGTGAGTGGTACTGCTAGGCACCACTTTTGATAATTTAAAAATATCTGGAAATATTTATTTGTTTTTTTTTTTTAATTACACTAGTTTACAAAAATAAAAAAAATAAATGACCCATTTCAACTGAAATATTTTTGTAGAGTAGTTTGGAATGGTGATCTCAAAAATCGATTTCAAAAATTTTTTCATGGCTCCGTTTTTGAAATATGAATTTTTTTCACTTTTTCAGTAGGTGCTCTTACTTTTTATGCCATATCTGACCTCATAATTGTCAGATAGAGTTAAGCAAGATATGATTCGAAAGGCAATTGAATTGAACCAGTAATTGCGTAGAACATTGTTTTTAAATCGGCTTAGTAGTTTGGATACAATAAACGAAAACATTTCAAAAAATTCAATTTTTTGCTCAAAAATGCAAGAAATTTCATTTTTAAACGCATAGAAAAAATATAAAAAAATCCAAAAAAATTATTTTTATTTTAGCCGCTGTATGTAGTATTGTTGTCGGGTTCTTTTTCACGTGATTTTTTTGAACAACCTCCTAAACTACTGTAAAATGTCTCAATTTATGCAATCAAAGCTGAAAAGTCATGGGGGAAGAAGGAATTTTCAGTCCAGATCTAGGTATAGAAAGGTGCTTTCGTTGTTTTGGAGATACGCAGGAGTCAGAGTCATTAGAATGTGAAGATGAGTAACGCCATACGTTTTTTTCGTGCTGGCTTTAGAACTGGCTCCGTACTGGCTTTGAAATTTTGTTCAAAAGCCAGAGAAAGAGAGCGCTTTAGAGCCAGCTGCTCTCTTGTACGCCTACAGCGACAGCCGACGACTGTATTAGTACGTTTATGCATGCAAAAATCCATGATTCCAGATCATTATTATTTGCTGTTCGGGAAGTGGTGCACCGCGACCAATTTTGGTCTACTAGCAGCCCTATTTCCTGTATCCTTCTCTTCACAGAATCTGCAAAACTGGGTGTTTGTTATTCCCAACTTGTACATGTGGCTCCGCAGTCTGCAGTGACCCGTGTAGAGCCCTGTCAGAATCCTGAGGGCATTCTTTTCTTGTTGGATTAAATTTTGGAACCTTTTGAGGTTGTGGTTCACTATTAATGCTTTAGCTTGTCTCATTCCCCTGGTGCTTACCCAGGAGGCTGTTCTAAGCGTATTCTCTTCCTTTCTTAGGAGTCCTTTAGTAGTATAAGTATATTTTGGCATATTGTAGGCATGGCTTTTTTGCCGTGAGCTCAATGCCGATTATTTCTCTTTTTATACCCTTGCAAAGGGTATTATAATTTTGCCCAGAAGTTTGCAACGCATAGAAATATTCATTTCCGACCCTATAAACTATATATATTCTTGATCAGGACGACGAGCTGAGTCGATTGAGCTTTGTCCGTCCGTCTGTCTGTCCGTCTGTCTGTCAGTTTCTACGCAAACTAGTCTCTCAGTTTTAAAGCTATCGAGCTGAAACTTTGCACAGAGTCTTCTTTTTACTGCACACTGCTAATATGTCGGAACCGACCGGATCGGATGACTATATCTTATAGCTGCCATAGCAACAATCAGTCAAAAAGTGGGTTAAATTAAAAATAATTGTTGGTTTTAATGCTGGCGTTCCTAAACTCTGATGTATTAAAACATTTGCAAGGGTATAAAAACCTCCGAAGTTTTTTTTTTTTTTTTTTTTTTTTTAAGGACGATAGAAGCATCGAAAACCAACTCGATCGCTGGACTGCGCTCGAAGTGTGGGACTCTAACCGCACTAAACTACCGCCACCTAACCCGTTTCCCGGCGGGACTGCCTTTCGGTATTACTTCGCCGGGGGGAATGCCCTTAGGCTCACCTAGGATTCTCTCCTATGTATAGAATTGCGCTCATGATCGGCGCGACGCAGTTTTTGGTAAACTATTGTGGCCATGGTGCTTACCGCAGACCAATTCTCTTCCGAGTCAAGCATGATGCTCACCAGGTTACAAGCGGCTGGTGTCCTCCCCACCCTCATGCTAAGCTCGTTTCTTTCTCGATTAAATGTCGGACAGACAAAAAATATATGTTCTGCGTCTTGTGTGACCCCCTGACAGTCGGTACAGGTTGGGTCGTCCTCGTGCTTAAACCTCCAGAGGTAGTATTTGAAGCACCCATGTCCTGTCAGCAGTTGCGTCAGATAGAAGTTTAACTGTCCATGTCGTCTGTTTAGCCAAGCGGCTATGTTCGGGATTAGGCGTCGCGTCCAACGTCCGTTTGTACTTCCATTCCACCTTTCCTGCCAAAGCTCGATTGTCGCTGATCTTTGCGCTTCCCGATTTTGAAACCCTCCAGTCTCCGCCAAGACTTTCCTCTCGTTCGCCAATAGATCGATGGGGATCATGCCCGCTACCACAAGTGCTGCCGCGTGGGATACCGTGCGGTATGCAGAAGCCACTCTCAGCGCGCATAGACGGTAGGCTGATTCTGCTTCTGCTCTGTAGGACTGTGTTGTCATGGCACCTGCCCACACTGGTGCTGCGTAAAGGAGGATCGAAGTGACCACACTAACAAGAAGCCTTCTCGTACTCTGCTTGGGTCCGTGGGTGTTAGCCATGATGCGCGCTAACGCCACGCTCGCAGTAGCAGCCTTTTTGCTTGCATAACGCAAGTGCGCGCTATATGTGATCCGTCTGTCTATCATTACTCCCAAGTATTTGAGGTATGGACTGGAGTGTATTGTGGCACTTCCGACCACTATGCTGGTAGTTTCGACTGCCTTCCTGCTACTAATGAGCACGGCTTCCGTCTTGTGTTCGGCGAGTTGGAGTCCATTTTGGGTCATCCATTCATACACTATACTAATAGCATCGTTAGCTGCTCGTTGGACTTCGCTTATGTGCTTCGCCACCACTATCAGTGCCACATCATCTGCAAATCCTACAGAGGTGCATCCATTTGGCAGCTGGATTCGGAGGACATCGTCGTAGGCCACATTCCACAATAGTGGGCCAAGTACCGATCCTTGAGGGACTCCTCCTGTGATCTGCTTCTGCTTTGGTCCGGACTCTGTGTCATACTCCAGCACTCTGTTGGAAAAGTAGCTTTTTGTGATTTCCAACAAATAGCTAGGTACATCGAAGCGGCGGAGTGCTCCAACGATGTTCGGCCATTTTACCGAATTGAAGGCGTTTTGTACGTCTAGCGTTACCACTAGGCAGTACTCTTTCGTTCCTCGGTGCCATCTTGTGCCCTCGATGGCTTTCTCAGCAATTGATGCGACATGCTGGATGGCACTAATAGTTGATCTGGCCTTCCTGAATCCGTACTGTCTGGCTGCCAGCCCTCCGCTACTTTCAATTGCCGTCTCGAGCCTGTTAGCGATCAGCCTTTCCAGTACTTTTCCGGCCGTATCCAGCATGCACAGTGGCCTGTACGCTGTCGGGTCGCCAGCTTTCTTACCTGGCTTGGGTAAAAGAACGAGCCGCTGTTTTTTCCACTGATCAGGGAATTTTCCTTCTTCCAAGCAATTCGTATAAAGCTGACTGACTACCGTGGTATGTTCCCGAATAGCCATTTTGAGTACCTTGTTTGGGATGCCATCTGGTCCCGGGGACGTTTCGTTTTTTATAGTTTTTGCTACCTCATGGAGCTCTTCTTCGGTAATGGCCAAAACGGTGTTGTCTTGAGGCTGGAGTTCGCTCTGCCAAATGATCGTTGCTTGTTCTGGGAACAGCTGCTCAACAATTCTTTGGACTAGTATGGGACATGTAGGCATGGAACATTTCTTCATCTTCTTCATGACCAGTTTATAGGCTGATCCCCAAGGGTTTCCATCTATTTCTGCAACTAGTTGCCTAAAGCACCGTACTTTGCTATTCTCTATGGTCTTTTTAAGCTGCTGGTGGGCAGTTTTGTGAAGTGCTTCTTTTTCTATAAACGAATCGGTACCTCTGGATCGCAGTGCCACTCTTCTAGTTCTCAGGCAGTTTCTTCTGATGCTTGCGATTTCTTCGGACCACCAATAGGCTGCTCTCCTGTTTCCGTGTCCGGGCTTTCTTCTTTGCATTGACGCATCACATGCTCGTACTAAGACCTCTGTCAGATGTTCAGCTGTGGTCGGCTGCGCGTAGCTTAGTTCCTCCAGGAAGAGTAAGCAAGTCTCTTGGTCCAACGTTTCCTGTTTGTATCCGCCCCTCTTGAGGGATCTGACGGCTTGGCTTGCTAGTTTCACTTCAGTGATTATCGCTTGGTGATCGCTCAGCGTGATTACCTCGCTAACTTTCCAGCTAGAAGACGCAGCTAGGCTTCTGCTTATGTAAGTCAGGTCGATCTTGGACCCCGTGTTCGCTCTATTAAAGGTGTATTCCATCATTTAGCAGAACCACATCTAGGGTAGCTATGGACTCTAGCAGTGCACGTCCTCTTGCATTTGTGTATGGGCATCCCCATTCTACCGCCCATGCATTAAAGTCTCCTGCCACAATGATTGGGTGCTTCCCTCGGGCTACTTCTACTATTTCGTCCATTCCCGTTTCGAACTCTTGCTGAGTCAAGCTTGGTGGGAGGTAGCAGCTAAGAAAATATATTCCTCCAATTTTGGCGCAAGCGCAGTGCATGGTTCTTCCCTCTTCTTGGGGATGCGTACGTAGCCCGCCCTAGCCACAGCACCAGACCGCAGCTTTTCCGTGCTCGCTTTTTACCCATAGGGCTTCCTCTTTGTTTTTGTGGGGTTCACTTATTAGAGCTACAACGATTGCCTCTTCCAGGACCGTTTGGTGAAGAAGATACAGTGATTAAGGTTTAGCTGGAGTACCTTCATGCTTGGGGGTGAGTGTATCCTCCAGAGCGCATTGTACAATGCTTACTTCCCGGATAGTGTTTGACGGTCTCCTTCTTTCCTGCCATGCAAAGAAAGCATTCGGGCTCCGCCTTGCAGTCCTTTGCCTTGTGTCTGGGCTTCCCGCATTTCAGACAGCAGTCTGATCGGTCGATCTCGCTGTTGCACGATCTAGAAAGGTGGCCGAATCCTAGGCATCTGTAGCATCTAGTGGGGGACACTTTTTCACGTATGCGGCAGCTGACCCACCCTATTTTGATTTTTCCTCTCTCCAGTAATTTCTTGGCTTTTGGCTCCTTGATTTTTAGTACTGCAGTCTGGGTATTGTAGTACGCCTCCCTCAGCAATTTAATGCAGTCCTCGTTTATCTCCTCGTCATCATTGGTCACCATGCGGACTGCCTCGATGATCTCCTCCTTGGTCGTCGCTTCGTCCAGATGTCTTATCTCGATTAGCGTCTCCTTAGATAGCGTACGGATAGTGGCTTTTTCGCCAAGTACTTTTGCCATTTCGGTTTTAAATGCTTCAGAGTGCTGCTCCTTGTTGCGGTCAAGTTCGATTAACATTAAAAAGGCTATACTAAAGTCGTGCAAATGTATGTAACAGGCAGATGGAATCATTTCCGACCATATAAAGTATATATATTCTTGATCAGCATCAACAGCCGAGTAGATTTAGACTTGTCCATCTGTCCGTCCGTCCGTCCGTCCGTCTGTATGAACACCTAGATCTCAGAGATAGTAAGAGATAGCGGTTTGACATGTATGGGACAAATGCTTCTTTTATCTGCACGCAGATCAAGTTTGTTTCAAATTTTGGCCACGCCCCCTCCCGCCCGCGCAATTTGGAGAAATGTTATATCTCCTACAGTTTTAAAGATAGAGGATTCTTACCTTCTAGAGATAGTTAGTAATTAGCAAAATGAATCGAATGATAAAGATCGGATGAACGGTTCTCAAGTTATAAGCAAAAAAGTGAATAAGGACCAATAATATCTGCCTTTTAGTCCACACCATGAGATTCACAAGCCTGGTATTACGCTATTACGCTCTCGTTTTTGATAAAATTTGGGGCGATATTTCCTTTTTTGGGGCATTATTTCTTATATAAAATTTGATAATGAAATAAGTCCTCAAAAGAAGAAATGAAATAAGACCGCAAAACTAATTTTTGGGGCCCTGTTTCATTTTTATAAGGAAATAAGACAAACAATCGAGCGACTTTTGTATTTCAAATTTTTGAAATTGGAGTATTATATAAGTCTTGCGGTATTTTTATTGAATTTTCAATTGTTCATAAAATTGGTTATAATAATGCGATTTAAGTCAAATATGCGCCGTTTTCGATGACGAGTTCCCAACGAGATGCCAACTTCATAATGACCCTCTTATAGAAGCTCGCTTCCCTATTGGCAAAAAACTCGGAGAGCCAATTTTCACAGGACTCTCTTGTGGCCAACTTCCTACTACCAAGTTCGTACGCCATGGACATAAATGGTGGTAATCACTTGGTGCGAGAACCGGACTATACGGTGGATGCAAAAGAACCTCCCATCCGAGCTCCCGGAGCTTCTGGCGCGTCACCAAAGATGTGTGTGGCCTGGCGTTGTCCTGATGGAAGACAATTCGGCCTCTGTTGATCAAAGATGGCCTCTTCTGCATGAGTGCTGCATTCAAGCGGTAAAGTTGTCAGCATACATATGGACTGCACAATTGGTCAAGTTATCAGGAAGATCATTGATATAAACAGAGAACAAAAATGGACCAAGGACAGAGCCTTGGGGGACACCACGTGTAGTTGAGACCATTTCGGATCAGCAGTTTCCCAGAACCACGGCTTGCTGTCGACCAGTTAAGTAAGAATTTAATAGTTTTGTGGCGGTTGTAGAAAAATTATATAGCTTTCTAAATTTAGTGCAAAGAATAGTATAGTCGACAGTATCAAAAGCTTTGCTAAAATCTAATAACGCCAATAGTGTTACGTGACTGTCGTCTACTTTTTTGTGGACATCTTCGACTATATTTGTGATGGCTGATATGCAACCATGGTTCTTTCGGAAACCAGATTGCACCTGGCTCATAAGGCAGTTGCTATCAAAAAACAGTTTCATCTGCTTAGCCATAATGTGCTCAAACGCTTTAGGGAGAAAAGGTAGAATTGTTATGGGTCTAAACTCGTTATTTGTTTTGGGTATAGGAAGTACTTTGCCGATTTTCCAAATATATGGGTAGGCTGAAGTGGTTAGTGCTGTATTGAAAATATGGGTGATATAATTGAGAAGGAGTGGCAAAAGAATTTTTAGAAATCTGGAATTCAAGTTATCAAGTCCCTCGGCGTCCGATTTGACTAGCAAAATACATTCTAAAACATCACAAGGACGTACACACATAAAACTAAAACTATTATCACAGCGAGATTCCACAGACAGGTACTTATTTTCTGTTGGTGCAGGTACGGTGGCTTGTATAAATTTTTGGTTTAGCTCATTAATATCAATGTCACTACTAAGCTGTGGTCGTTGTCTGCCTATACCTAATTGTTTAAGCTCCCGCCAGGTTTGTCCAGATTCTATTGCACGGTTGAGGTGTGAATGATAGTAAATTCTCTTAGCAGTTGCAATTTGCTTGACCACGGAACGTCTTAACTTCATAAAATCTAAGCGAAGTGCTGGCGTTTTGTACCGCTTCCATTTCCTATAAGTGTAATCACGCAAACGAATACTCCGCTCTATATCATGGTTAAACCACGAATTTTTGGACGGCCTACTTATTTTAGATTTAACAGAAGAGAGAGTTGAGCATCACATTCTGTAAGGTTATATATGGAGTGCCAGTAACATTTCTTAAACTCATTCATGAGCATGACATAATCAATATTTCTGTAGTCGCGGTATGTAAAATGACAGTCAATAAGGTCAAGAGAGAATTCATACGTCAGAAAGATGAGACCGTTTTTGACGATTTTTGAAATTGTGTATAAAATTAACAAAAAATTTTTGTGCAAAACCGCAAATTACGTTTTGGTGGGCATGTCGAGATCTAATTTCGAATTTTTTTTTATTAAAATGAAAAATAAAAAATTTTTTAACTGTTCGGTTTATAAAAGAATGACCCATCTATAAAACTGTCGGAGATATGACTTTTTCAAAATTGCAGGGGCGGGAGGTGACGTGGAAAAAATTGAAAATAAACTTGATCTGCCTGCAAGTATAAGAAGCATTTGTCCCATAAATGTCAAACCTCTATCTCTTACCATCTCTGAGATCTGTTTGTTCATACGGACGGACGGACAGACAAAAAACGGTATATAACCCCTTAAATTAAAAAAAAAACCTATTTTCCGTTGCGGACGATACACACAGTGTACCGATTTTTAATACATAGTAATATTTCTTAAATTAAAGAAAACTAAACAAATTTTAAGTTTTGCTAAACGCAAAATACTGAAACGACTGTTTTCCCCATTTTTAACCAAAAAAAAATAACTTTTTTTTCAAGAATTAATACAAGCAAGAGTCGAACAATATTGCTTACATATTTTGAAGCTTGAAAATGTATCTTATTATTCCATTAGCAAATATTTGGATTTTGGACAACTTTAAATTTCTGCGCTTGATTTAAAAATTTTCGGATTAGCCCATATGGCATATACAGGGCCAGTGTAGTGTACAGTGGCGTAGATAGCTTTTTGCAATGGGGGTGATAAAGTCAAAATGTTGAACATTTTTGGGGTCTTTAGAACTTTATTTAAAGTTATCGGGAAAAGTCCAGTTGCCATGTTCCGGTTTTCAATTCAATTTGATTTTGATTCGATTTTTTCACATGTTGTCTTTTCTATTAAACATCCAAGGAAATCCGTATCTTACCTTTAGAATTTAAATACTCTTTACTCGATGGATTCAAATTAATACGTAAACTGATTAACCCAATCAATTTGATCCAACAGCACATATGGCCAATTCGAATTCGACAATTTTTGTCGAAAGTGAAAACCGGAACAGGTCTGTAGAACTCCTGCCTCCTCTCCGAAAACTATAAAAAAAATTCTTTCAATGGACCGCGAATTATTACAAATTTTCTGGCTAAATAATTGCGGGGGGTCATCCATGGTATCTTTTAAACGAATTTTGAAATATGCAGATTTCCTTTTCGTCAAAAATAACAAATTTGTGAACGCGTCCAAGAATTTGCACATAATATTTAAAATGCGGGCCAGATTGAGTAGTCGGAAAAAAATTGATTAATCAAATAACACTAGGTAACAAAAATAAAAAAAATAATTGACCCATTTTAACTGAAAATTTGTTGTAGTGTATTTTGCAGTGTTGGGCATTAATCAATTAAATTTTCAATCAATTGATTAATCAACTAATAATTTTAATCAATTTAATTAATAAAAAATAAATTCGCAATTAATTTAGTTGAATTAATTTAAATTAATTGTAACTTACAACAATATTAAATAATGATTACTAATCGTAATCATTACATATTTGATTTTATTTTTTTAAAGGCAAAGTAATGATTACATTACGACTATTTTTTAGTTTTACTCGATTACTAATTGATTACTTTCAGAAATAATCAAAAATAATCGGGATTATTTAGGATTACCAAAAAATAATCAAAAATAATCAAAAGTAATCAAAAAGTAATTCGACTACTTTACAAGATTATTTTTAAATATTTTTGATTATTTAACAAAAAAAAAGGCATAGCCAGATTTGTGGCCCTTAATGATTTTATATAGCACTTTTAGCTGCCTACTGAACTTGTCGGAAATGGCGTAGAGGTTAAGGCCTATGACTGAAAGGCAATGAGTCCTAGGTTCAAGTCCCTGTTTGGGACATGCATTTTTTTTTTGTAATCTAGAATTTTAAAACAATTGCATTAGCTCCCGTGTACCAGTTAATGCTATTAAGCACAGCAAGGAAAATATGTATTGTTTCTTCTTTTCATTTTATACTGTAATGGCCTGCATTATAACTCCCTCCAGGACTATCAACATCTCGTTTGAAATGACTCTTCGGTTCATCGCCTGAAGTTCCGGTTTCGAGCTTAAGCTAGTCAGTAAAAATTTAAAATTGGCTCTACAGCCCAAAAGGGGCAAAGTCAAGCTTCTCGCGATCTCTTGGCGTGTGTGAGCTTATAATTTTTTGCACAAGACAAACAGACCTACAGTTTAACTCCAAATCCGAACGGCAAAGTTTGAGAAGCTTTTTCATGGCTTGTTACTTCAAAGCTGGCGCCAGTAGCTCGTAAAGGGGACCGGATGTGTAAAAGCTATTTTCTACCGAAAGAAAAACCTTTTTTTAGATCGTCCGAGGCGAGATTCAACCCTAGTTAGTAGCTACCTCAGTCAGTAGATCTTATAATTTGTAGGATATCGGACGGACAGACAAAGGTCAATCGACTCAGCTCGTCATGCTCGTCATATATTTTATAGGGACGGAGATGATTTCTTCTTTGTGGAGCACACTTCTTGGAAACATTACAATAATCATTTCAATAGCATAAACTGGTACACGGGAGCTAATGCAATTGTTTTAAAACTCTAGATTTAAAAAAAAAAAAAAAAAAAAAAAAAATGCATGTCCCAAACTGGGACTTGAACCTATGACTTATTGCTTTTCAGTCATAGGCCTTAACCTCTACGCCATTTCCGACAAGTTCAGTAGGCAGCCAAAAGTGCTATATAAAATCATTGAGGGCCACAAATCTGGCTATGCCTTTTTTTGTTAAATAATCAAAAATATTCAAAAATAATCTTGTAAAGTAGTCGAATTACTTTTTGATTACTTTTGATTATTATACACTTGAAAAGTGTATTATAATTTTGCCCAGAAGTTTGCAACGCATAGAAGGAATCATCTCCGACCACATAAAGTATATATATTCTTGATCAGCATGACGAGCTGAGTCGATTAAGCTTTGTCCGTCCGTCTGTCCGTCGTCCGTCCGTCCGTCTGTCCGTCTGTCTGTTTCTACGCGAACTAGTCCCTCAGTTTTGGAGCTATCGAACTGAAACTTTGCACAGAGTCTTCTTTTTACTGCACGCTGCTAATATGTCGAAACCGACCGGATCGGATGACTACTTCTTGTAGCTGCCATACAAATGTTCGTTCGGAAAATGGTTTTTAGTAAGAAAAACTGTTTTGTTCTCAATATTACTGCTCTCAAACACGGTCATGGGTAATATGTAATGTTTTTAAGCTGATCTGCGAAGTTTGGTCGAAGTCTCTAACCGTTGAGACAAGCTATTTCAAGTGTATCAAAACTTCGGTACAGACGAAGTAAGCTTTGCCTTTCTCGTTTTTGATTATTTTTTGGTAATCCTAAATAATCCCGATTATTTTTGATTATTTCTGAAAGTAATCAATTAGTAATCAAATATTTTTAACCAAGGGGATTATATAATCATTACAATTCTTTTTAAAAAGTAATGTAATTGATTACTAATCGTAATCGCAATTTAACAGCTATGCTTACAACTAAATCAATTGCAATTGATTTTTTAAATTGTTCTAGGCTACAGTTAAAAATAACAATTAAGTAAGCTGTGTGGTTTGAACTAAATTTAAAGAAAAATTATTTTGTTAAAATATAAAAAAATACAAAGTACTGAAATAAAATGGACCCGACCGTTAAAATGGATGAAGACTTTGATTATGTTCTGGGTACAGCAGAAAATATGTTATCTTCTTCTGAAAGCGATGCAGCAGGTAGCCCTATCATCTTCTCAACCACGACTGCATGGACGGAATTTATTTTAAATTCTTAGGAAATGAATCCAATGGCAATCATATTACGGCTTATGCATGAAATGTCCAGAAAATCGAACTACCAAATTGAAAGGCTGTTTAAACTGCACATCGAACTTTTTAAGCCATTTAAAGCAAAAACACGGAAATGACTGCGTCAACTCATACAGACAAAGCTTTGAAAAACGATTTAAAAAATTGTTCGACATTAGCACTCCATTTGCGGAAAAAAAATTACAAAAAAAGAACCATACAAATCTTACTATTCGATTGCAGGGTACGGAATTTCTCGCTCAGAGCCAAGAGGCTCTTGTTCTAAATTAACAGTTAACATGGTGGAACTAAGACATTCTTTATGCTCTTTACATGTTCTTCAGCATTGGTCATCCATGGTTCGGGGTTCAGTACTGTCATAATCAGGTTTATGTAGTTATGTGAGGTCATAAGTGGTGTCAAAAGCAGTTTTTTAAGTATTTAGCGGTCTTATTACCATGGAGATCCCTTAGCTGTGAATTGCGCTTATGCATTGATCCTGACATGATTTTCCACTTGATTGGCATTAACTTTTCCATTATGACTATTTTATATCCTCGATGGTATTTTTTCGCGATTTAAGAAGTCGTCAGTCACGGGAAATAGGTGTAAAAAACTCGCGAACCACAAAGTCTGTGGGTCCCAGCTTAGAACCGAGTTCGGTTGATGGCTCACGGCTGACGAGCTGTGTCTCTCAGCTCAGACCCAGCAGAGTGCAAAGAGCGATTCCGAACCCTTGAATCAACAAAATCAATTGTTAGTTTTTAATCAAATTTTTTAAAAAGATTAACAATTAATCAATTGTTAATTGTAGAAACTGACGATTAACAATTAATTAATTGTTAGTTGTAAGGTATTGCATTAACAATTAATTAATTGTTAACTGCGGTAGGAGCGATTAACAATTAATTAATTGTTAATTTTTTAATTGTTAATCAATTAAAATTTGCCCAACACTGGTATTTTGGAATGGTGATCTCAAAAATCAATTTCAAAAATTTTTTCTTGGCTCCGATGCAAATGCAAAATGCAAGAAATTTCATTTTTAAACGCCTAGAAAAATAAAAATAAAACCAAAAAAAAAATATTTTTATTTTGCGATTCTTAAGTAGAAAAAATAAAAAAATCCAAAAAAATATTTTTATTTTTTCTACTTAAGAATAGCATTTTTACGAAGACAATAAGGTAATGGAGAGGGAACTAACAGTCAAATTTTAGTATTTTGTGTGTTTACAAAAAAAAAAAAATTGTATTTTTCTTCGTCTGTTGGTCACTTTATGAAGTTAGCGAAAAGCCAGAACAAAAATTATAATCAAGAACCGAACAAAAGTCGAAGCAAACGGGAATTTTTTTTTAAATATTCACGAAAATACCACATTTTTTTGCACCAAAAATACTCAAAGCTTTTGTGTTTTTTCATAGATTTTGATAATCGTTCTCTGGTTTTCTTCGTAGAAGTGCGATTCTTCAGTAGAAAAAATAAAAATAGTTTTTTTTTGGATTTTATTATATTTTTCCCAGCGTTAAAAAATGAAATTTCTCGCATTTTCGAAAAAAATCGGTTTTTTTTTAATAATTTTGGTTATTGTATTCAAACTACTCAGCCGATTTAAAATCAATGTTTAACGCGATTACTGGGAGTTCAATGAAATTTCTATTCATATCTTGCTTGACTCTATCTAACACTTATGAAGTGAGATATGGCTTAAATCGTAAGAGCACCTACCAAAAAAAAAATCATATTTCGAAAACGGAGCCATGAAAAAATTTTCGAAAGCGATTTTTGAGATCATCATTTCAAACTACACTACAAACAATTTTCAGTAGTAATGGGTCTTTTTGGCTGTAAACTAGTGCATTAATCGTTTTTCAAAATCTCCTGCTCCCACACTCAAAAAATGTAAAAAATCGAATTGCCACATTTGGCTGCAAAAAGAGCAATATTTCGAATATATATACCAATTTCGTGTTCAGCAGCGAAAACACAAATCACAAACACAAAATTTTTCAACGAATGTTGTCAGTTAAGTTTCATTATTGTAAGAGAAATATGGGAAATGGAGCTCCGCAGGCCAGATTTTTTTAAGTTGCGTAAAAGAGTTTAAAAGTGTCTGTCCACAATCCACCCAGACAATGACTATTGAACTTGGAAATGGTAATGGTAATTAAATTTTAGAGGTAAGTCGTTAAAAAAATTTTGGATGACCCTGCGATTTTTTGCATGAATATTTTTCATAATTGACAATGTTTTGTATAATTTTCTGAAAGAAGGCAGGAATATTGGACTGTTAACAGGTTTTATTCTTTTCTAAGCCTTTCATCTTTTAAAAATTTAAGACAAGTTATTTAGTTTTTTTACTTTGTTTATATTCGACTTCGTCTCCTATAACTCCGATTTGGAACTCAATGGGGGGGATTGATCATCTTAATCCCCCCTTACCTATCAACGCCACTGGTAGTGTATATTTGGGAACTGTGGAAGGGTACATTATAGTCGGGCTTGACCGAATGTTCATTTGCACATGTGTATTTGTGTGTGAAGTCGTTTTTAATTTTATAATTAATTAATAAATTTTCACTCCTTCAATAGGTTCTTAAATGTTTACACCACAAAATATATATAAAACACTGCTCTACAGCAGGATTTATCTTTTTATACATTTTTGTGTATGTGTGTATGTATGTATGTATGTATTGAAGTGTGCACAAGGATCCTTGTATCGATACATCATCTGTATCTGAACGTGCAGCTGTGTGCACAAACAGCGAACATGTTTCCATACATATGCATGTAGCTACATTAGTTTGGATCCATGTATGTATCTGTGTGAATTCTTTTTACCTGTGTGAAAAAGGCTCGCTTATATAGCAACGGTGGTGAGCGTCGACTCAGTTGTAGTTGTCGTTGCTTCGAAAACATCTGCCACCGATCAGTGAAATGGAACGCGTCTCAACTTTATTTGTGAAAAATTACTCTGAGAAGCCAGTCGCAAAAATATAGAATTTAGTTATTAATCAATCCATAAAATTATATACATATTCAGAAATGAAATAACTTTTAATTGGAAACTCAATTATCAATACATAATACACTTACGAATATACATAGTAATATAAATAAATAAAAGGTGCAAAATAATCGAAATCGAAGCCATGCAAATGTCGCTGCAAATGGTCATGACGCTCTGCGTCCTACTCGTTGAATTTTGGCTAGGTTCTCCAAGAACTATATCCTTCGGCCATAACCATCATCACATTCATAGAGGGGAGCACGATATAGTGGACGAGCGCGGCTCTGTACAGCACCGGAATTGGCAGCGGCATGAGATGATGGATCCCAATGGCTTGTATTGGCTTCAGTGGTGGGTCAATTTAAACACAAATACTGTTCACTTTACGGCTACTGTTAACACCCGGGGCTTCGTTGGTCTTGGATTCTCAAAAGATGGTCGGATGGCCAGCGCAGACATGGTGTTGTTGTGGGTCGATGATCGTACTGGAGAAATCAATGCATTGGTAAGTGTAACCCAGATGCGATTCCAAATATTTGAATGTACATATGGGGCACTGTGGACTACTTCATCTGGGTAAAGGCCTGTATCCAGCACTGCGGAAAATTCCTGTCAGGAATTTGCTATTTATTTCTTGCGTGTGTGGAACACAACTAAACAGTGTGACCATGCACTTAACAGGTGAAAGGCCTCTGATCAATCAGCTGTTACACGGCTAACTTTTGTTTCAATAAATTTAAAAATACAAATAATTTTTCTGGGGAAGCTCCGGTATGTGCTCACACTTCTCTGGGGATGATAAACCGATGCATGACACTTGAGTGTTCCGGATGGCACAAAACACTGTGTTACATTACTTTATAGCAATCTCCCAAAGTAGTATGACCTCTTGGTTGTAGCCAACAAATGAAGCCTCACTAGGAGCCTAAATTCATTCGATTTGGGATTTGTCCGGTTTGGCGATACGAAAATACTTAAGTGCGACTCCTAGGATCAAGAGTCCCAATATAGATACCGCGGTACCTTGGCATGTCTCTGGACCTCCGGTTGACCGGAAAAGTCCATGTGACTAGGGCAGTAGCTACGGCATTGGAGCACCATTGGCTTCTTAGTCCTAGTAGCGGTTTATCAGGGCGATCCCGTTATGGGGTACGACATGATCCACTGCCCTCAAGAAACTAGAGTCTTCTGTGTTTTGCATACAACTACATACATATATACCGCGGTGTGGACGCTTTGCCATTATGCGCCCAATCCAATATGCACACCAGCAGGAATCATGATGCACCACTACAACAGATTTGCCTATGATCTGGCGACACACAGATTGAGAAGGCGTCTTAAACAACGACATTTCTCCGACCTTTTTGTCTATAGACAGCATCCCTCTGGCGGCCTCATCAATTGGGCATAAGTGTGCCTTTGGCACCATCCCCTACCAATCTGGGCTCGCTGGTGGTTCCCCAGCCAGATGACAGCTTGTATTAAAAAAAAAATATAAAAGCATTCCCCCCAAAATTTTCGCTCATCACATCCAAAATAATTGTTGGCAATATATTCCTGCGCTATGTATCAGCTGTTCCCTCCATCCACACACGCTATCGATATGTCAACTATCGATAACAAACTGTGGATTACGTTCATGTTTGCTGGATACACAAGCAACGAAAAGGTAAACTAAAAATTCCTGCCACAGTTTTTTTTATATGAAGTTTGACAGGAATTTTTAGTTTCCGCGGTGCTGGATACCCGGCTTAAACGTGTAACTAGATACAACTTTTGTGTAACTTTTTCTTTACCTAACATATAGTTTTTTTTTTTTGCTGGGTGCTGTCGAAATCAAAGCATATGGTGATCCGTTTGGCACAGTACACTCAGAAAAAAATTTGGCATGAATTTTAAAAATTCGCCTTATTTTTAAATTTGACATGGTATTCAGAAAAATTTTCTAATCAAAAGAAAAAGTTTTCTGGAACATCAAAAGTATGCCATAAAAAAATTAGAAAATATTTTTCAATACTATTTTTTTCAAGTACTTTTTGTACTTTAGTATTTTTTTTCTTAAAAGCACGGTACGGAGTACTCCAAACTGTTTGGGCCCACAAAAAAGGCAATTATTGCGCGTGTGGAACCTAAAAACAAATTATTGTGCTGAGATAGCCAAAAAATGCCAAAAACGTCAAAAAAATGCCAAATTTGGGATTTTTAATGTTATCTAACACAGTGGTTTATAAAAATTAATAAGAATTTAAAATCATCAATAAAAAATGCAGATGCGGATAGTTAAGGGTGTAGCCAGGGGTAGGGATGTCGAAATATCGATATCGAATACTTGTTGAATATATTTTTGGTGTGTATTTTTGTAAGTTTCGGCCCAAAAAGGGAGGTTTTCTGAGGGCATTCTCTTGGATATTAATAGTATTACTGACATTACTAATATCCAAGAGAATGCCCTTAGGAAACCTTCATTTTTGTCCAAAAACAAAAAAAAAGTATTCATAAAAATATTGTCAAAAGTTATTCGATATCGATATTTCGACAACCCTTGCCAAGGGGCACCACTCCCGCACAAATCGTGTTGTAAGAGAAATGAGGATGCCAGAAGCAACTATTAATGTCTCAATTGCCTTATGGGAAGATTTACCAGCGCTATGAGTTTCTGATAATGCGAAGACAGATTGTAAGATCTAATGTACTTCACACAGAATGGCATGTTCAATAGATACGTTAAAATCACAGTACCCTGTACGCACGGAAAAGTGCATAGGAATCAATAAGACTGGCTGGTGGCCGACTAACCCCCAGGAGACCGGAGTCTCCCAGATAGCCATTTGAAAAGCAAACTTTCGGACGTGACAATTCCATATGAAATAAATTTAAAATTCAGCAAGCCCCAGGCTTGGTTCAGAGGATAAGGACTGGGGTAGGCATAGTTGTCACGCCCGTTATGACAAGGGACGTCATCATGCCCCTTTCGGTGCGAAGGTTCCCACAACAGTTCGAGACAAATCTCCCATATGAGCGCCTACAGTTTTATTTGCCACTTTGAGTTGACGCCAATACGAATCTGGTGTCGTGCACGACCAATCAAAAATGTAATAAATTTTCATATAAAAATTAAAAAAAACTTTTACTGTTGTTTCTTTTATCCCGGACATGATTGTTGCAGATCTTTGTCGACTGCTGCTGGAGGCTCTCCATGTCAACTGCAGCAAAATTATATTTATTGGTGAGGTTCCCAATACTTGTCTTTGCCTCTACGGTATTAATCAGTGCAATTTGACCCATTTTTCTGACATTTTTTTTTTGCTTCTGAGAGTCAAAATAAATAAATTTAATTACTTTGGGCGCCCAAAAAGGCTCGAACTGCTGGAAATTCAATCCACAAATTCAGAGTTCGACGTTCGAGTTCGATGTTCGTGTAGATTGACGTTTCATTTCTCTGCGTACACACCGTAAAACGATTGACGTCAAACGTTTTGCGTGTGGTTCTACAACGTTTTTTATATGGAGTTTTTCGTTTGCGAGCGCTTTTTTGACGGTTACTCCGTACCGTGCTAAAGCAAGAAAAGAAAAGATTTTTCTAATAATCAGGGCCATCGACTTCTGCCTGTTTAGTAAGCTGAAATATTTTAATTGCGCAAGACATTGGCCGATCCAAGAATATGTCTCTAAAAAATTTTAATTTTTTGGTTGAAAGGGAGGTGGGAAAAAATGTGCATCACTCCCAAACCTCTATAAAGAAAAATATATTGTAAATGTAAACGTAAATGTTGGAGATTTCTTGACGCACTTTGACCAAAATTTTTTGAGAACTATTTGACCAATTTGATAATCTTTGTTTTTTCGGTCGAGGAATCAAAATCAATCAAATCAATGATTGAAATCTATCAAAAATAATTTGAATTTCATGGAAAACAGTTGCCGAAACTTTAAATGCAATTATCTCGGAACTACTTTTTCCAAAATGTTTGCAAAAATATAAGGTGTAACAGTTGACCGATTTATAAATTCTTTTTTATTTTACTGCTTATACCAACCATTCTGGTGTGAACTACGATATTTTTGATCGGTCTAAAAATGTCTCAGCTAGGACCAATAGAGTGGAAAATAGAGTCGATTTTCAAAATTTTGACTTTGAATCCCCCTAAATCCGCTATTTATAGACCGATCCAAAATATTCTAGTCCACAGCAGAATTACATCAGTTCTTAATAAAACCCCATCTTCAGTTTTACCTTCAGATAATACGTTCTCAAAAAATTTTTGCAACCATGGACCTATGATTTAAAATTTTAGATAAATTTGAACCGGAATACAACAACAACCGCAGGAATAACGTCAACAATAAAATTTTCTAAATTTAATTTAACCGATTCCTATAAAATGATGTCGTTTCCAAACGACATATCTACGCGCGGAGATATGCCGTTTGCAACATGTCGTTTAAAAACGTAATATTTCAATGCGGATATATGTCGCTTGTAACAAAATTAAGTTGTAGATTCTATAAAAATGCGAAAACCGAAAAATACAACGAAAGAAGATATACAAAAATTTTGGTTTATAATAGCCTCATTCCACAGATTCAATAATATGTGACACATTCACCATAGGAAAAAAAATGTACATATTTCAAATATGTGTCCATTCACTCCGAAGGTTTTCACATTTTTTTATCTCTCTATCTTTTATGTCATATGAAATTCATTGAAGCCAGAAAAGATAATTGCGAGTGATATAGCACATTTAGCTGGCGACTCTATCTTAACAGAAATGGCGTGAGGTTAAGATATGAGATTAGAAATCAACAGGACCTGGGTTCAAATCTCGGTAAGGAAATGAAACAAAAATTTTTATTTTTTTACAAAATATGTACATTGCAATGGAAACAATAAAAAATATTAATGTACATTTCGAAATGTGTAATCATAATGGAAATAGGCTATAAGACAAATGAATTTGTTTTCCCCGTTGCGTTTGCCACAGTGAAACAGTGGGTAGTGATATATTTGTCATAAATTAATTAATTGATTTCTTATTTACAATAATAGGCTAATTACACTGACACATATGCGATAATCGTGCGTTGCGGACGATACATTTGTACCCAAATTTGGTTGTTAAAATTGACACAGCATTGGTATATTTAAAACATTTTTTTTTTGTAAAATTCTGTTTTTTGGGAGTCTTTCAAACCCAATTTAAAATAAAAGGCTATCTGTTTCTGAAAAAAGTTATGCTTGTTTAAAGTTCCGTTACGGACGTTACAAAAAATGCAAGTCGACGTTGAGGCTTATGTCCATTTCCGCATTTTTTAGCGAATTTTTCATAATAAAAAAGTCTAATAAAAAAATTTAGTGGAATAAACGACCATTTCCACCCAGCTTTCAAAAGAATGATAAGTCGTCCCGTTTTTTAAATATCTTAATATTTGGTCTGTTGCGGACGTTACACTTTTCCACTAGGCCAAACAGAGTAAAACAAATTTTATTTTCCATCCGATGTTGGAAATACCGATTTTGCTAGTTTGCACTCGATATTTATCAATTATTAATATTAATATTATTTAAACACACTTTTTGTTACTTTGAGGTTATGTTTATGTTTTTTTATTCTCGACCACCTAGAGCAATTTAAAGCCCAGACTCAAATTCAGCAGGCAAAAATTCATTATAAACACCTATTTCCACCTCATAATATTAAAAAATTTTTTTGAGTATTTTCACGCCGTTGCAGACGATACACATTTTGACATTAATTTTTTTCAAAAAAATTTGTAATAAAGGTAATTTTTTTTATCAGATTAAAGGGCATGAAAAAATCTGTTTATAAAGCCAGTTTGGAAAATCAAATTATTAAAATTCATTCTGTTAAATTAAAAAAACGAGAAAGGCAAAGCTAACTTCGTCTGTACCGAAGTTTTGATACACTTGAAATAGCTTGTCTCAACGGTTAGAGACTTCGACCAAACTTCGCAGATCAGCTTAAAAACATTACATATTACTCATGACCTTGTTTGAGAGCAGTAATATTGAGAACAAAACAGTTTTTCTTACTAAAAACCATTTTCCCATTTTTTCTTACTAAAAACCATTTTCCGAACGAACATTTGTATGGCAGCTACAAGAAGTAGTCATCCGATCCGGTCGGTTCCGACATATTAGCAGCGTGCAGTAAAAAGAAGACTCTGTGCAAAGTTTCAGCTCGATAGCTCCAAAACTGAGGGACTAGTTCGCGTAGAAACATACAGACGGACAGACGGACGGACGGACAGACGGACAGACGAAAACAGTCGATTTTTTGTCATCGATTTATGCTGCTGAACACGCTCAATGTTTATGTGTGCTGAAGCAAAATTTTAATTTAATTAAATCTTTATAATGATTTTAAAAATGGAGTAAGTGTTTATATGAAGGGGAGGGGGCATGGGCATCATAGCCAAAACTTGGAGTGAGCCGACCGCCAAGGCTCCTAGAGAAGGGCTGTGGACTATAAGGAGTCACTGTATGGAAGGGTGGGAACGCTGCTGGTAGGAACACCTGTTAGGGTTAGGCGAGTTAAAGGTTTGAATGTTCCCATTTGCTTGTTTGTATTTGTCTAGAGATTTTTGAATGTGGCGATTGTACGCGCTGCGGGCAAAGGGTCGAGATCCTACCCTGGGATGGGACAGAGTTAGCCGGTGTCAGCCCTCACGAAAAAGGCAGCGACGTAACAAACCTTCGAAATAATTACTCATCGCGTAACTATCGCATCGGGTGACTATCGCTTGACACGTTGACGTCGGGTGGCAACGCTTTGTTATCGATGTGACAATTTCGGACTTGAACTCCAAACCAACTCACGAAACAGCATCTTTCGAAATCCGTGCGAAATCATTTTTTACCCTTGGAGAGGGTACTTTAAAATTGTGCGGATATTTCTAACGCATAGAAGTATATATATTCTTAGTACATATATATATTCTTGATCAGCATGACGAGCTGAGTTGATATAGCCATGTCCATCTGTTTCTATTATATCTTTGCACGAAGTCTTTTTATGCAAATACGCTGCACATTTGTCGGAACCGGCCAGATCGGATTACTATAGCATATAGCAGCCACAGGAACGATCGGTCGAAAAAAGTAGTTCTTGTGAGAAAAACTTTTTTGTTTTCAATGGCAGCGCCTTCATACTTTAACACTGTTCAACCCAATTTTGGACACTTGATCAAAATCGGATATCACGCATATCCCAGGGTAAATAAACTTGGTAGAGCCGAGGTTAGCTTTCTTCTACTTTTTTGATATTGACTTTTTCATTTCGCGGGTAATTCGCGGGTATCTCAGTAACAAGCTTTATATGTTAACATTAATGTTAATGTTTTATGCATCCATTACGTGTTAAAAGACTTTTAAGAATTTCTTCTTCGTAGTAGCGGTTATATTGGAGTCGGCCTTAACTAACGCTCTCGTTTTTCCTAGGACTGCCATGGCTCAGCTCATGATCCACATGGAGCACCGCTGCAAGATGATACCCAAAACTACCACGCCGTCAGCGGTCATCAAAATTGGACGCATACGCATTTAGAGTTTACACGAAAGATTGAAACCTGTGATCCTTATGATATACCGTTCACCGTATGTATATAAGGAAAAGAACCCTCCTGTTTATATTGTTTACTTATATTTCGGCTCGGTAAAATTTTAGGGCGATACCATCAAAGTACTCTGGTCTTTTGGCGACACCGACCCGATACATGGCAGCTTAAAAGGACACGGGCAGAATCGCGGTGTAAAGTCGCTGCATCTATTGAGTCCTGTATTTCGCAAACACAATACTGAGGAAAGCAAGTTGTCATCCAATAAATGGGATGTGACCGTAAGTAATGTAACCGTCGAGCCATCAATGGATACTCTGTATTGGTGTAAAATTGTGCGAGCACCAAAACTTGAAGAAAAACATCATATTATTGGCTATGAAGCACTGCTCTCACGCGATGGGTACGTAACAACGAGTATCTTTAGCTAAAGCTTTATACAATGCTTATTATGGCTTGTTTATAGAAAAACACATTCAAATCTGGTTCATCATATGACGCTTTTTGAGTGCTCAATCAAATCATATCCTGGATCCGACCCTGCTTCGTGGGATGTTTGGGTTAGAAGTTCAGGTACAGTGTGCAACAGCAATCTCTTGACGCCACGTGATTGGGATTCCTGCTCCACACCAGTTGCCGTTTGGTCAATAGGTTCGACTGGACAATTTTTAGCCCCACACACAGGCATACCTATGGGTGGCTCAGCAGGCGTCACGTATTATATGCTCGAAATCCACTACGATAATCCCAGTCATATACATAGTAAGTAGATGTTCTTACTCAGATGAAAAGTACGGCCTACTCAGCTCAGAATCTTGTTTACAGTCGTAGATCATTCAGGATTTCGTATACATTATACGCATCACCTGCGCCCCAATGATGCGGGTATTCTTATTAGCGGCGTGTCCATTTCCGACACACAACTTATTCCACCTGGCCAGAAACTGTATCGCAATGTTGGCATTTGTGGACCCGCATGCTCAAGTGTGGTAAGTTTATTTGTTGCGATGCTTTATATCAGTTGTAGAGCTGGCAATAAATCGATTCTATAATTGAATCGACTTTAATCGAAAAATATTTAAAATCTCCTTTTTAAAAAATAAGTCAAATTCAATTAATAGTAGTAGAAGTACCAGTTGTAATAGAAGTAGTATATTATTTGCTATCATCGGCATGGCATATCGCCGTCACCGTAAGCAGTTTCAGACATTGAATATAATGTACATAAACATAGAACAAACTGGATCTCACAGTTTTTTGTTTGATGTTAGGGCTTCGAAGGTCGAATCCGCTGTAAAAAAACTATTTTTCATCCGATTGGCTTGCAACTCGGTTTGTAAGGACAGAATACGAAATAGTTTTAAATATGATTTTCTGCTGAAAAATTTTACCCAACGGTAGGAAATTTCCCGGAAAAGTCAGCATGAAATAAATCTTTTTTCGTCCGATTGGCTTGAAACTCGGTTTGTAAGGGTAGAATACGAAATAATTTGAAATGTGACTTTTGAGTAATTATTTTGAGTTGTCACAATGAATGTTCTCTTTGTCAGGATGGAGTAAACATCACTCAAAAAAGAGAGTCTTCGTTTTCTCCCGAGAAAGTGAATTTAAAAATTAACCATCTCTAAAACAAGTTCTATGGGTATGCTCGGGAATGAAGAGACTACATCAAATGGTTTTAGTTTTTCATCGTCACATATATAGGTGTTGTTCGTGCGTTGTTTGAATTCGATTGAATTTTCGACATTGTGTAGTCCGCTTTAAAGTTTTAATTATGAATTTACAGAGGCCATGCGAGAGGCCATTGGTCGAAGCGGGGCTCCTTTCTTGTGGGTTTTTGGTGGTCTATCTATCCAATTATGAAGGAAATTTCGAAATCACTGACTTTAGGCCGCTCCAGTTCCCTTAGCGGTCTAGACCTTTTCAGGGATTATAGATATTGCAAATAAAAATTTAAGTTTAAAATTTCATGTCTTAAAATTTGTGGGAGTTAACTAACATTTTTTTATCGTGGGGCGGGGGTGGGTGTTTAACAAATTTTAAACCTAACTTGATCTGCAGGCAGACAATAGGAGTCTACATTTAATATTTGGTTGCTCCAGCTCTCCTTGCCTCTGAGATCTAGGAGTTCATACAGACAGACGGGCGGACAAACACACAGAGCTATATCGACTCGGCTGTTAATGCTGATCAAGAAAATATACTCTTTTGTGGTCGGAAACGATTCCTTCTGCCTGTTTGCTCATTTGCTCGACTTTGGTATACCCTTTTACTCCACGAGTAACGGGTAAAAAAAGCGGGATAGTATACGGGAAACATTTTAATAATATAACATCATATATATGAAATTAAAATGTTTAATTTTTAAACCTTATTTTTGGATTTAATCCCGTACAGTATATATTTATTCCGTATTCCATTTCTGTTATGAGATTACAAACATAAAATTAATTAATTAAACAATTGTTTGCTCAAACGAATCGGCCTACTTGATATATAAAATAGTCAAATTGGGCAAAAAAAATGTGTAACAAAATTTGCCCCAAACAGTGTGAACACTAACGCAAAGTATTTGCGGAGCAGAACATATTTTTAGGAGCAAATTATTATTATCTTATGTGAGAACAAATTTGTCTAACGCAATCATTTACAGTTCAAGACTAACTTTGTTTGCAAAATGATTTCAAATTTAGCTTGCGTGTGGTTCGTTAGCATTAGATGTAATCTTAAATAGATGAATTATTTCATATTAAAGGCCCATTTCCAGAACAAATAAAAATTTATGTCACGAAATTGCCACTTATTTATGTTAAGTGGATTGTAAGCTATAATATGACCATAATGTCTAAAATACACTAAAGAATACCCAATACGGCGGCCAAATTGCAAGGTCGCACTGATTTGTCAGCTGCTTGAATTCAAATTGAGTTTATCAATTTATAGTTTTAATAATTTAACAATCAGCTTACAGCTTTCAAAGTCACATGATGTTCTACCTCAAGTGTGCGCAACTCCCTGATCGAGTCTTGAGGCACTTAAAACTAAAAAATATAAAAACTAATAAAAAAATAGTGCTATTTTATGAGCTAACATATTAGTATATATTTATTATTTGTTGGACTATTTTGGTGCGCCGTTCATTTGATTTTAGTTTGTTCGATGTTGTCCGTAAAAATGTGCTGCAAGTTATTTATTTTCAATTTAGCTTAGCAAATCGGCTGTGCTTGCAATCCCCACAAGCTAACGATGTGGCAACGCTGCGATTACTTAGTTTCTCTTCTGGAAATCACCAAAATAAATGCCACTAAATAAATGGCCAATCGCTGTTCGAAGCTGTTTTTTTTATATGGAGTTCGACATAAAAATTTATTTTCATGCGCATTTATTTGTTCTGGAAATAGGCCTTAATTAATAATTATTACAAATTGTTATTTTGCTGCTCTTTTTATAAATATGCAACATAGTTTTGGAGACACTCTAATTTTGAGTGAACAATACAAAAACATTGTGGCCGGATGGGGCCCAGCGGTTAGTGTGCTGGCCTTCTGTGCGGGATGCGCGGGTTCTATCCCGCCACGGACCATCTAATAAAAAGTTTTTTTCTTTCTTTTGAAAATATTTTTTACACATTCGGTCACCTTCACCAGCTACTGGCGTCTGTAACTAGTCATAAAAAAAACTTCTCAAACTTTGCCGTTCGGATTCGGCATTAAACTGTAGGCCCCTCTCTCTTCTGTTAAAAGTTATAAGCCCCTTTGGCGTTGTACAGCCAATTTTAAATTTAGAATCTTAAAACAGGCAAAAATTTTATTTTAAATTTTTTTAAGTACAAATTGAAAAGAAAATCTTACTTTCAATTTTTGTAATTGGGCAACAAGGTCCAGTGTATTGAAGGGTTGATGGTGATTCTATATGATTTTCATGTGCTGAACACGAAAATCTTTTCAGAAAGATATGCCCTTCGAGATTTTTAGTAATTTGAGTTAAAAGTTGAAAAAATCATATTTTAACCCTTTTAAAAGCGTTTTGTGAGGAACCCATACATTTGATTTTCCTCTCTTAGGACCTTCCGGTGACTTTCAAGTTGCTTTTATATCAACTGTCCACAGAATAAAATCTAAAAAGGACCCAGAAAGTGATAAAGTCATTCATTAATCGGCGAAGCCGAAGTTTCTTTTAATTGTTTGATAAACGTTTATAATGTTTTGAAATGCACTTTTTCAGATGTTTCCCGAAGAAGGAATTAAAATTACAGCGGTAACGTTACATTCACATCGTGCCGGCCGCAGAATGAGCCTGCGTCATGTTCGTGGTGGTAGGGAACTGGATCGCATCATTGAGGACAATAACTATGATTACAAGTTCCAGCACGTCCATCAGCTGGCCAATGAGACAGTGGTCAAACCTGGCGACTACATCATCACAGACTGTGCTTATGAAACGATGCACCGCAAGCGGCCAACATTTGGAGGATACTCTACCAAACAGGAAATGTGCTTGTCCTTCATCACATATTATCCCAAGATTGAATTATCTGGCTGTTATAGCATGACGCCTGTGCGTGAATTTTTTGAAATGTTTGGGGTTTTTCAGTTTTATTCATTAAATATGACTGATGTAGAGAACTTATTTTTGTACAATGGAAACTTGCTGGACTATATACCTAACACAATTTACGCCAAAACAAAAAAAAGTCATGCCAACATGACCGCCGAGGACATCTTATACGAAGAGTCTTTATTGAGTAAGTGCATAGAGGCATAGAGGTAGTCTGTAAGGTTTTTAATTTTCTATTTATTTTTATTTTTTTCTTAGACAAATTACTTATATCAGATCCCGTTGAATTTCACGATCGCACTTTCCTCTCCCATTTAAACCAATTACCATGGTCTGAGCCACTTTTTACAAAGCGCGTTGAGCAGGCCATGATTAATGGCAAACATATGACTTTCTGTCGCATCTCCAATGACTCCATATCAATTGTAAGTCGTTTAAAAATTTGCTCTTCCGTTGAAAATTTATATAATTTTTTTTTCAGCCCTCGGAGATTATACGTTATCCGAACTTTACGACATTTGTGAAACCTCCCAGTACTTGCCCCTATCATGTCTTTATTGATAGTGCACAAATAAGATCCAAAAGTTCGAGACTTGTAGCTGATTTGACCTTTCATTTGCTACTAATAGAATTTGCGTTGTGGAACACGTAAAAACAATACCACAGCTATAACTTTTGAAAGATTTTAAGATATATTCTTAAAAAAGTAATCTACGCTTTGTAAAATAATTCGAATCTTAGTGGATTCAATGATTAGTTGTCTAAATGGATAAAAATTTTAAAATAATATTAAGGAGTTACATTACATAATATACAATATTACGTATTTTGTTGTAAAGTTGTATTCTAGCCGATCGAAGATGTTAAAACAGGAAAGAAAGCTCCAATCGGCAGTGTAATGCTGATCTATATCATTTACCTATCATTTAACTCGTTATTACTTGCTTGTAAAGTTAACCGAAAAAAGAGTGTTGAGTGCAAAGCGGGAGTTCCACAGAAACTTCTTCCAACAAAATTCCAATTCTTAGGTTCCATAGAAATGACTTTTGGTTGGTTTCAAAAATCCCGTGTTTTGTTAGGAGATTAAGCAAAATTCACCAACCAAAAAATTTGACAACAAAATTAAGTTTGCAAATATGAACAATATTATATTTCAATATAGGTTGCATTAAAATAATTACATTGCTTAAGTCAATTAAATCAACCAATGCCAACTTGCCACTCATTCTCATTTGGCTCCACAATCTATGGCGGCGCCATCTATGTGACATTAAATTGACTAAGGGCAGAGGAAAGTTGGATTTCGCGAACAAATTTTGTAAACGCGAATTTTAATATTAAATCAAATTAAATATTTCATTATTTTGATGAAACGTATCTAGAAAAATAGTGTTGTTTACATTTTCAAAGATAATTTTGCTTTTCAAAATTGTTTGTGTGGTGAATTTTGCCATATCTCCCAAAGAAAAAAATTGAGATATGAGATGACCAACGGAATATGGGGCTTAGTGACAAAATCTTTCCAGTCGGAAAAAGTGTGTAAAACTAGCTGATTGTTAATTTTATATGCTTTCAAACAAATTCGCAAAAATTGTTCGAAATCAGACGAAGATAGGTCTTATTACAGAAAAGAGTAATGGCGCGGCAAAAATTCTAAATAAGCTTGATCTCTGAAAACTGTTTGCTGAGACGGACATACACACAATCGGTTTGTTGATGCTGATCAAGAATATATAGGTCAGTCCATGTGAACTCAGGCAACCAAATTTGTTTGTTTCTGAAAAAATATAATGAATAACTGCGATATAACGGTCTACACAAGGGTTGTCGATATTTCTTAAAATATCAATATCGATAATATCCAAAATCTTAATTTTTAATATCGATATTGATATGTCGCATTCAAAAAACATCAATACATATGTCGTTATTTTCGAAAGCCAAAAAAAGGGGAAAAGTTTTTAAAGAACGCCTTCACAATAAAACTGCTGATTTAGCAGGTAGATATTTAGATAATGATAGACAATAAGATTTAAATGACTTAGAACAGATTTATCTTATCCTAGTTAGCTTCTATGTGTCAGATAAACTTTAAATTTACTCTGTAAAGGCCTGTATCCAGCACTGCGGAAAATTCCTGCCAGGAATTTGCTATTTATTTCTTGTGTGCACGTAAAAAGTTGGAAGGTCACTCTGATCAATCAGCTGTTAAGCACTGTTAACTATTTGAATTTAAGTAAATTTAAAAAAATCAAAATAATATTTTCTTAAGGAAGCATGTTGCTCAGAGTAGGTGCTACAGGGGATACTTGGGGATGATAGGTCGATGGCTGAGCTTGACACTTTACTGTGTGTCCCGGATGGCACAAAACATCACTGCAGCATTACTTTTAGGCTGTACGCCAATCAAATGAAGTCTTTCGGATACAAGACCGCGGTACCTTGGCATGTCTCTGGGCCGCCGCTTGACCAGGAAAGTCCATGCGCCGTTGGCTTCTTAAGCCTCTCAGCGGTGGATCTGGGCGATCCCGTTATGGGGTACGGCATGCTCCACGGCCCTCAAGAAACTAGTCTTCTATGTAAGGTCCCAGAAATGTGAGGCAGGCCATTATGGTCTCCAATTGATTTGCCTATGATCTGGCGACACACAGATAGAAGATAAAGAAGGCAACTTATCCGACGACATCTTTCCGACCTTTGTGTCTATGGAAAGCGTGTCCCTGGCGGCCTCATCAATTTGACGTAAGTGTGACCTTGGTACAATCTCCTACCAATCTTTGCACGCTGATGGTTCCCCAGCCATTTGACAGTTCATAATAAAAATATATAAAAGCATTCCCCCAAAATTTTCGCTCATCACATCCAAAATAATTGTTGGCAATATATTCCTGCGCTGTGTATCAGCTGTTCTCTCCATCCACACACGCTATCGATATGCCAACTATCGATAAGAAACTGTGGATTACGTTCATGTTGCTGGATACACAAGCAACGAAAAGGTAAACTACATATTCCTATAATACTTCGTAAAAGAAACGTGCTGTTCAAAATTGTTCTGTTCAAAAGGGTTTCTTTTCATGTGAAGTATTGTTCCGAACTAAATATGTGTCTTATCCAAGTGAAAAATATAAACTGACAAATTTATTCTATCTGTTGCTCTACCAATATTTGTTTGACTAATCATTTTAGGAAAATCCGCTGCTAAATGTGTTCCCCAGTCATTCAGCTGCAGGAGTCTGTAAATACTAGTATGCTTGCGGGTGCTTTCCGTTCTGATGGTACTGTCCTCTATCCAAGAAAAATTAAAAAAGTCCACGAGTCCATTATTAAGCAGGACTTTAGCGAAATTTAATGGTTTTTCACCTATGTTTCAAAGAGGGCCCACCGAATATTTAATGCATTTTTTTCCTTGTAAGAAATGTTCATATTCATATTATAGAAAAAAGCTCACGATGGCTCAAAGAATTCGCGGATACAGGTATTTTTCCAGACAGGAGAAGTATTGCAGAACGAATAAAACAAAATCGATAACTTAAAGCCAGAGTACAGCTGATTATTATTATATAGATTATAGAAGGAACCATCTCCGACCACACAAATAATATATATTCTTGATCAGCATGTCGAGCTGAGTCGATTAAGCTTTGGCCGTTCGATTGTTTAAAGTAATAAAAAAGTAAATCAAACACAATTCCGCTTCGGTTTCGTTTTGTGTTCTCAATTGAGAATGAAATTGCTTTCCTTTTACTTTTTGCAAACCACCAGCGAGAACAACTCTAGATAGACAAAAGGTAAACCTCAACTCCAAGCGAAGTTATTGAACATTTTACAGTCGGAAATTAAAGAGGTTTTGTTTGCACTGCCAAAATCTGGGCACATCAAACAACAAAATTTTATAAACCAATTAAAGACTAAAATGCAAATAAAATTCCACTAAATTGATGACCAACAAGCATTACCTTTTAAGTCAAATAACTTTTTGGAAGTGGAATTAAGAACTTGCCTGTATTTGGTTGCAAAAAGATCTGTGTGATTTGATCGAAATCGGATGACAATATAATATAGCTGCCATATGACAGCTCGGTCGGAAAATGTGTGTTATTAAAAAATACTTTTTGATTTTGATGGCACCGTGCTCAAAATAAGAAGTAAATATTTTTATTCTGCATTCATTAACCGTTGGAAAGAGCTTTTTCAAAGGTATAGAAACTTCGGCACATACATAGTTAGCTTTCCCTTCTCGTTTTTTAATGGTTTTGAGTACCAAGCGTTTTGCAAACCAACCGAGGCAAAAAAAACTCTGGAGATATTCAGGATCACTCCCAATAATTCGATAGAAAGCGTAATATAAAGATATAATTCATCGGTCTGAGTGTAACTAACAGCAAATAAAATATGACAAATCCAAAGAATTAAAAACAAACCATATTATAATATTAAATTTAATTTAGTTATTTATATATCGGCCCAAGCGGCGGAATACGCTAATATAATTAAATTAACATTATACACTTAAAATAGAAGCAATAAAATAATAAAAACATGTAACTATTTCAGATTTTCTTAAGGTTTCGTTTCTTCCTTATAAAATATAGGCTTTTTCTGAGCCCTTGTGTCTAAAAATGCTGTTAAGTGATGCCAATTATAATACCCATATTGGTACATCGTCAATAAAATAAAGATTTATTTTTAGCACGATTCAGGGTCTATTTCACATCTTCTCATAGCACTATCTGTCACATAAAGTAACACATTACAGAGTTTATTGTTAGTTTATCGGACACTTGGCAGGTTTTTAAAAGTGTGAAATTGAGATACCTCAGGCATGGTCACATGGTATCCCTCCGGATGGACGAACTACGAACTGAGCCATCAGAGGTGCAACCACATACCCCTGCCCCACATAGAAGCAGAGCGAACATAAAGCCGCCAACTGCAACGCCGAAGCGTCGTGACGTCGAAAGACGGAGCACAGGCGGTAGCCCACGGGCACAGCTCTCCCAGGGCAGCAGCAGAGGCTGCTGCAACTGGCAATGACGAAAGGGCAGTGACTCCTCCTTAGTGGGCATTCACCCCAAGCACATGCTGACGTTGCGAAAAATGTGAGGGTAGCAGTAGTCCTGAGGAACTCCGACGGGTCAACCTCAATTAAGAGCAGCTATCTGGGTAAATGTTTACTATAAGGTAGCTTTCTCCGAAATTCTGGAATTATTTTCCTCGGTGGACAGCAAATTATGAAGAATTTACGTGCAGAAAATAATTGGCGGTCGACCATGGTTCTTTTTTTTATTGAATTTCAAAATTTGGATTTTTTCCCATACAAATATATGCCCGATCACATATGCTTTTGAAATAAATGTCAATGTTTTCGCAAAAAAACACCCTTTTTTAGAATAATTTTCATTGAAAGTGGACTATTATTTGTGAAAATGAGCTGCGCCGATTGTCAGTATTCGCTTACAAAACTCCTATCGCTATGCATGGATGCTATAATGGAGTTTTTATGGGACCACAATGTGATGGCGAAGGAATTGATATGTCCGAGGTGCAATAGACTGTGCACTTTAGAAGGTCGATTTAGGTGCAACGCTAGTGTGGAAAGCACGAATGCCAAGAAAAAGAAGAAGAAAAAGGTTCATTGCAATTTCTTGCAAAGCGTCCGCAAAAACACTTTTTTTTACAGATCAAAACTGAGCATTGATGAAATTGTCCGTTTGGTCGGAGAAAGGACCGCTACCTGGGTTACCTGGCCAAATTTAATTTTCATAAGGCGTATCATTCGCATCCTGAAAGAGTCCCACGAATGATAATATAATTAATGAAGATGTTGATTGCAGTAAGATAAGCCTTTAATATGTAATAATTTGTGTAAAAATTAGCGGCGCAGGCGAAAATCAGGGTATTGAACGAAAGATAGACAATATGAAAATAGCACTACTGAACGACCACAACATTACACTGAACAAAGACTGGTTTGTAAACTTAACTGACGTATATTTTCCGGAGGAGGCGCAGTGGTTATTGTCGCTGGGACACAAGTTTGCGTTACCAATCACCAACGAAAATATATCACCCATACACATAATATCCGATCTTGAACAAGGAATACAAACGATACATGATGACAAACAGAGGGATACAATTAGAAGCGAACTAGCGGCACGACTAAATAATTTTAAGCACAACAGTAAATTAAACCAGAAGGACAAAGTGATACTGACCATTGCCAAGAACGCAGAAAAACTCATCAAGGAACACCGAGACAAAATTATAAGCACACAGGCGGACAAAGGATACAAAACGGTAGTCATATACAAAAGAGATTATGTGGACAAAATGCAGGCACTAGTAAGTATAAAACAACTTACAAAACAGCACGAAAAGATCCGACACAGTCACTTACACTAGTTTACAGCCAAAAAGACCCATGTCTACTAAAATTTTTTTTTGGTGTAGTTTGGAATGGTGATCTCAAAAATCAATTTCAAAAATTTTTTTATGGCTCCGTTTTTGAAATATAAATTTTTTTTCAGTTTTTCGGTAGGTGCTCTTACATTTTAAGCCATATCTGACTTCCTAATTGTCACATAGAGTTAAGCAAGATATGAATCGAAAGGCAATTGAACTGTCAGTAATTGCGTAGAACATTGTTTTTGGAGAGAGAGAGAGAGTGCAATCGAACGGACGTGTTACTGTGAAGGTCCAGAATAATCAGCTTTCCCTGTAGAACCTGTGGACAAACTGGGTTAAAGTTGGAGCGAGCAGGTGCATCAGTGGCTTACCTAGCACAGGAGAATACTGGAGCAGACCGACAGAGCCGCGCCTCAACAAATAATCATTATTTTGGCACAGAGTGAGTCTGCAAATTTTACCCCACCCCCTCTCGTCATCGAGAGAGAGCGAAAGTCGAGGAAAGCCGCGAAAACAGGAACACCAACAAATTACCTTTCACTGGAGCATACACATAAACTGCTGATCAGCTGATCTGACACAACAGCTGCGAAATCCCTTTACGTCTCAATCTTACGAAGTTTACGTGAAAGCACTATTGAATTGAGCTTTTAGTGGGCGCACTTGAAAAACGGTGTATACTTTTAGGCTGACATAAGAGCGCGTAATTTCAAATGGCCCACATGCTCAGAACTCCGCCGCCGACCGCATTGACAAATAAAGGCGCGACAAACCACAGCACGGTAACCCCAACCGGCTTGCATAGCATAAAGAGAAATCGCTCAGAGTTATCGCCGGAGATGCGGGCTGATCTTGTGTTAGCAGACCTTATGGCAGCCATCCAAAATGTAGGAGACAGAATGGACGCAAACATGAGCAGTCTGAACAAGAAAATGGCCACCAAGGAAGACATGGAGGAGATTAAGCTACAGCTCGGAAGCGTATCCCAGAAAATTGAACATTTAGAATCGGAGAATATGGAACTCAAAGCTGAAATAACACAGCTAAGAGCTGACAGAAGCAGAGACAGAAGAGAACTAAGCAGGCTGGTAGACCAAAGTAAAGAAAAAAATTTAATTGTCAAGGGTCTAAAAAAAGATATGGCTACAAAGGAGGGCATAGAATCCATGTTTCGATCGAAAATGCAGGTGCACAATGCCCAAGTGAAGGAGACGCGCAGAATTTTCGAAATCAACAACAAAGTGGGATTACTTGTGGAAATGGAAACATCCGAAATGGCTAAGGGAATATTAAAAAACACCCGAAAACTGGCTGGCAGCTCTATCTATGTTGATAAGGACCTCAGTATAGAGAGACAGGAGATGAAATCTGCGCTGTTGCAGCTAAAGAAGGAGCTTGGGGATGTTAACAACTCCCACAAAGTATTTGTCAAAGACGACACAATAAACATTAATGGCAAATGGATATACTTCGACAATAATAGGAAGCTTGTAAGCAAAGGACACTCATTTGAAGAATTTTTAAAAGAATTGTATGGTAGCCGTCTAGATTCTGATCGGCTTCAATATGAGTTCCTACTTTCCAAGGCAAAAGGTCCAAAAAACGGCCAAAACTAAAGAACCCTCAAAGATCCCAACCAACATATTCTCCCGAAATAAAATGTAGCCTTAAGATAGTAGCATACAATATAGCTGGCTTGGCCAATAAGCTAATACATTCACATTTTCTTAGTTTTATAAAATCTCACGACATCTTTCTATTATTTGAAACTTTCTCGGAAAAATCTGTTGAAATCTACGAGCCATATTTTGAAAGTCACTTACTTCACTGGGAGCCAGCAACAAGAACAAACACTAGAGGTAGAGCAAGCGGAGGTACGATGTATGGAATTAGGAAAGAATTGAAGAAGAACCTTAACTGCAAATTCAACAAAATTATTAGCACAACTGTAATTGAAATCACGTTAGAGAACGAGCTCCTCCACATAATCCCAACATATTTAAATTGCAATCAGTGGCTGTGCGATTACCAGAAATTAAGCGATTTGTTACTTCTGGCAGATATGCCTAACACAATGATAGTTGGAGATCTAAATGCCCGGATAGCGCAAGAGCAAGTCATAACGGAGGATACACTCACAAATTCACGATATGCTACCACTCCAAGAGCTGCACAGGATCCAAACATAGATGCAAATGGCAAAAAAATAATTGAGTTGTGCGAATCATTTAGTCTAACAATTTTAAATGGGAGGTCAAGGAGCGATCCAGAAGGCAGCTTTACATTTGTACGAGGACAGGCAACGTCAACTATCGATTACTGCCTAATTAGCGGATCCTGGCATCACTTTGTAACGGATATGCACATTAAAAATGAGATCTACTCCGACCACATGCCCCTAATAGTGAGCATTGAAGCTTCCACAATGACACAAGCGCAAAGAGAAGAACAGCTATTACCGAAGCTAAAGTGGAAGGACAGGTGCGCCAAGAGGTATGCAAGGGAGCTGGATAAAAATCTGATCATGGCTATTGATCAAGAAACCCCAGCAACGATTGCAACTCTAACTGATTGCATTATTCAATCGGGCCAGTTCATGCAGTACCGTTCAAGTAAAGCTCAGGTTAGGCATCAGCCTTGGTTTGGAAATGAATGCGTAGAAGCAAGGCAGAAGACCATGTTCCTTCTCAGGCAGGTGCAAAAAACAGGCACACAAGCAGCCAAGGAAACCTACCATGTTGCACAAAAGGAGTATAAGACTTTGTGCAGGCGCACGCAACAAAATTACCATTTGCAACTGGAAATTACTTTGAATCAAGTAAAGGACAGCAAGGCACTCTGGACACTTTTGAGGCAAGTAAACGGAACCACAGCCAGGAGACCTATCTCCGTAGATGCAAACAGACTAGCGATGTACTTTAGGGGTCTACTTTACACGGATGCTCCATTAACACAGCACTGCTTTGCCATGCCATATACCACATCACTGGAATTGGACCTCGAAATTGATATCTTCGAAGTAGAAGGGGCAATAAAGCGCAGTAAAACTAAAAAAGCACCTGGAGAAGACAGAGTCCCAGCCGAGTTCCTTCAAAACGCTACACCTTTTTTCGTAACACACCTTGCAGCCGCATACAACAAGATCTTCGAAACAGCAGATGCTCCAGACAGCTTCAGGAAAAACATAATATTTCCAATTTTTAAAAAAGGAAATGATAGCTTGCCAGAAAACTACAGGGGCATTTCATTTTTAAATGAGATTATGAAAATATTTGTGTCAATACTGCTCCGCCGCCTGACGAACTGGGTTAACTCGTACGGCATTTTAAGCGAGTATCAATCTGGATTTAGGGAAGGTTATTCTACCGTGGACAGCATATTTACGCTCACTGCCTTGGCTAAGCATTATCTGGAAAGGAGAAAAAAGATGTACATCTTCTTTGTTGACTTTAAAGCTGCTTTCGACACAGTGGACAGACAAAGCCTCTATTTGAAACTAAGCAATATTGGAGTCTCAACAAAGATGATAAAAATGATACGAAGTCTATATTACTTCAACAAGACTGCAGTGTGGGACGGCAAAAACCTATCAGAATGGTTTGAGTCCAACATGGGAGTAAAACAGGGATGTCTTCTGAGCCCCCTTCTTTTCGCGTTGTATGTAGATGACATAACGTCATGTCTGCCAGGGGGCGTTTACTTGGGATCAGAACACATTAAAGTGTTAATGTACGCCGACGACATGGTACTACTAGCTGACAGCCCTACAGTAATGCAACAAATGATAGACGCCTTATTTGAATACTGCCAAAAGTGGAGCCTACAAGTAAACTGCGCAAAATCAAAAGTTATGGTAATTCGAGATGGTAGAGGCCGCAGAGCTATAGCAGATGCATGGAAAATAAACGGAACGAATCTTGAAGTGGTCAGCGAATATCGATACCTGGGAGTGACTCTTACCCCACGCATGACGTTTCATAAGCACCTCAAACAAAAACTTAGCGACTCCAAAATTGCAATAAATTCGACTTGGAAAGAGCTGCTTAGGAAAAGGAACGTTAGCCACAGCACCAAATATGCCCTATTTTTAGCCACTGCAAGAGCAATTATGTGCTATTCTGCTCAAGTGTGGGGCGTTGATCAATTTGAAGACGTAGAAAAGCTTCTTCGATTCTTTGTCAAACGAGTGTTCCGCCTACCTCAGTACTCCCCCAACTATGCAATACACTTAGAAACCGGACTCCCCACCATGTCACAGTATACAATGCAAATTCATTTCGACTACGTTACCAAGACCATGCGAATGCCCCCACTCGTCTTCCAAGAATTGTTACAACGTTTCTGCTAGAGACCAAAACGCAGTTTTTCCGCACTTGGGAGTCCATGGCACTGGAACACAACATCGAATGCAATCTGAGCGATTACAACACATGGAGCGTGTAAGGAAGCTCGTAGGCCGAGGTATATATCTCAGTCGCGCCTAGGGTCTTATACAAGAATATTTGTAAAGAAAGTCCGAGACACTGAGGGTTAAGGGGTCTTGGCATGGAATATCCCAAGAGAAATTGATGAAAGATAGTTTTACGGTCCTACTCCCTTATGACTGGCTCTGTTCTGCCCGTATCGGGTCGAGAAGGGGTCCTTGCCTCCGTTGTGCTGATCTCCACTAACAGAACGGGAAGGGATCCCCGTCTCTGTATATCTAGTGGCGGGCTAAAGGGCGGGAAAGAATCCACGTCCCCGTTTAGCTTACTACGGGTAAAAGAGCGGGAAGGGATCCTAGTCTCTGGTTAGCTAACTACGGACTGAAGGGCGGGAAGGAATCCACGTCCCCGTTTGATTAACTACTGGCAAAAGAGCGGGAAGTGATCCTCGTCTCTGTTTAACTAAAGGCAAAAGAGCGGGAAGGGATCCTCGTCTCTGATTAACTACAGGCAAAAGAGCGGGAAGTGATCCTCGTCTCTGTTTAACTAAAGGCAAAAGAGCGGGAAGGGATCCTCGTCTCTGATTAACTACAGGCAAAAGAGCGGGAAGGGATCCTCGTCACTGATTAACTACAGGCAAAAGAGCGGGAAGTGATCCTCGTCTCTGTTTAACTACCGGCAAAAGAGCGGGAAGGGACCCTCGTCTCTAATTAACTACAGGTTATTGAAGCGGGAAGCAATCCACGTCTCCGTTGAGCCAACTACGAGTTAGTAGAGTGGGAAGTAATCCACGACTCTGATTAGTTACTTGTTATCTAGGGAGCGGGAAGCGATCCGCGACTCCAGGGGGATAAAGGAACCGAGGGGTGGATAACTCTGAGGAAATAGACGCCACTTTTATTCATTTATTCCAAATCCTTTATTCACTTATTTCTTTTTCATTTATTTTTCCTTATAGGCCTTGCTGCACCGCTGTTCCCTTTTCTTTTCCGCCAACTCTTTTCTACTTACTCTCTCTAACTCACTCTTGATTTCCGCACTCAAATTCACTCTTCTCTTCGTTTGCCTTTTCTTTACACGTCTGTCCACCCGCGTAGGTCCGGCCGTGCCAAGCGTTGCCGACTGAATGCCGCATTTTTGGCGGTGACGCTCGCTGCTCCAGCTGCTTTGCGGGATTTTTTAGCCCCTCTTTGCCTCGCTACGCGTTATGGCAAAATGATCGCGGGCCCTTAGGACCGGTTCGCTGGACTAAGTGACCGTTGAATTTAAATTATGAAATTAACATTTATTGCCGCTTCGTGCGTATTTTGGCTCCTGGCCGGCTTAATAACTATATTTTAACCTAAAGCTTAACCTAATCTAAACCTATTATGATATCTTATTGTGACGTAGGGGGTACTACGTCACACCCCCCCCTTTCTTCACGAGGATCGATCGTCACTGAACCATCTGCCTTAATCCTGACGATGTATGTTATCCCCTCTTTGTCCAGCCGGAAGCGGGTGCGGCGCCCCCGGTTCGCGCGGGCGGCCGTCATTGGTAACAGATCGTCCAAGACCTGTCGTGGTAAAGCCGCTGCTCCGTTGGTCATACTCCATCCTGGCGGCAATGGGACTTGCGAGCGCTCTCCCTCAACCTCCTCTTCGCACAGTACGCCCAATTCGTCGAAACGCTGGGCGAATCTTTCTTCCCATTCATTACCCTCTAAGTCCTCTATTCCTTCTAAGTCTTTAAGTACCTGATCCATGTAATCTTGCTCCCAAGCTGACAAGGCTTCAGGTGGGGTAGGGCAACGGGGAGAAGAAGGGCGATGGGTGGCCGTCTCGAATACGGTCGGCGCGTTCAAAGCATCATTGCCTTGGGTGCGTCCTCGGCACCCAATGCGGCGAAGACTCACGCAAGGAAAGCGACTGAGGGGGTCTACTTCCCAGCGAGACTCAGTGACGAATTGGCGACGGAACAACGGGGCCTCTTCCTCTTCTCCCTCAGATCCCGTGGACATCCAGACTGTCACACAAGGACGAACGGGCGTCCCGCTGTTTTCGTCTTCCACATCGCTCTCGCCCGACGCATCAGACGGATCGAACATCCGTAGGCCCACCTCCTCGGCGTCCTTCGGTAAGAGCAGCCCTGGGGTACCTGTGGCCTCTCCCGTTGGCGGTTCGTCCTGCTCAAGAAAACCTCGGGGGTGAATCGGAGGGCCCTCACCCTGTGGTGTGAGTTGCGAGTGATCGTTATCGCTCTCGGGTGCGTCTGTCGACAGAGCCGACGAGGATATTTCAATCATCTCGGCCTGTCCTTCGGGGTTTACACTCGTCGACGAGGCGGCAGTTTCTGGGGTCTTCGGGCGGGGCGGTTCCGCTTCACAGGATTCGCGAGCTCGTTTCCTAGGGGGCGAGTCTCGGCCGTCCGAATCTGGTCCCAAAATTGCAGGAATGGGCATCAGGGCCCCTTCGTTAAACCTAGCCGGTGGTGGCGATGGTGGTTCCTCATAGTAAGGGGCTTCTCCTCGAGCTCCCGGGGCTTCCAGGACGATTGTCGTAACCTCTACTCTCTGCAACACGACGTATCCGTCGTACGTGTCTACGTAACGCTCCTGCGTGGTGCACTGTTTGACGAACTGATGGTCTTTCCGGGCGAGGCGTACGGTCGTATGCCGGGTGGTTTGCGGCGAGGGTCACGTCTGGTCCAAGGAACATCTTCAGGGTCGGGGGGCGCTCTGGGCATACCGGGGCTCTCGAGGGTCGAACTCGGTCTCTTCTTC
This sequence comes from Lordiphosa stackelbergi, assembly GCA_018904235.1. Classification (NCBI taxonomy): domain Eukaryota; kingdom Metazoa; phylum Arthropoda; class Insecta; order Diptera; family Drosophilidae; genus Lordiphosa; species Lordiphosa stackelbergi. The sequence goes on from JAEIFU010000464.1 coordinate 99,482, forward strand.
GCTTTGGTCGTCGGGCAAATCTTCTACGACTGGCGGGCCCTCTGTGTTGTCGTCTTCTCTGTTCCCAGGGAACCAGTTATCTTCGGACCAATAGCGGGGGTCCAACCCATACCCTTTTTTACCCTTTCCCCCCCCCATCGGGTCTTCCACGATGGGGGGTTATCTGCGCTGTCTGCTAACAAGTCGACGAACGGTTTGTCTTGTGAGCTGTCGCTGATACTAATGATCTCCACGTCGTCCTCCATCTGTAAAATATATATTTAAGCTAGAATGTCATAAGGACCTCCCTACCTATCTATCGGTGCAGCTTACAGAATGGCCTTATTTATACAATTCAATGAACTTAAGACTACCTTAATTCTCTCGCCTCTCACCCTCTGGCTCTGCGTCGTCTGGATCGGGGTCGTTCTCTCCCTCTGGCGTTGCTGTGTAGAATTTTTTTTTTTACTTTTGATATTTTATATCCGGTACTTTATTTTTCCCCGTTTTTTTTTGTCTATTTTTTTTGGGATGTGTATTTTTTTTTTTTTTTTATTTAAAAAAAAATTTTTTTTTTTTTAATTGACGCCAATCTGCCAGTATTGACAACAGAGAGAGGGCCAATTTCGAAGCAGAAGCTAGAGCTAGTCTGTCCCGCATCACCTACAGCCAACTGCAGTACAACCTTTCGACTAGGAACTACTTCCAAGATGATTTCGAAGCAGCAGCCATATCCGTTATTTTCCGAGCGAGAACAGAACTAATGAATTTAAACTACACCCCGTATAGTACCACGCCCAGCCAATGCACACTCTGCAATACCGGAGAGAGAGAGGACACTGAACACTTTCTTGCCCGCTGCACTTGGGAAAATCAGCACTGTCGCGCCAGGAATCACACGCTCTGCTCAACGGAAGCAATTGGCGCTCCCTTACTACCTACTTGCGGGAGAGCCTCCAATATCGCCGAAGCTTCTTTATGGACTACGGTGACACGTGATCTGGAAATCAGGAAAGCTTAGTCACATTTGCTAGGCTAACGGCTAAATGCCACAGCCCTTATTTTATTATCTATTAAACTTCTTTTTTTTTTTTTTGTTAAATTTGTTATACTTCAGAATAAGTTTTTTTATTAAATAGTCATCTCTTTATAAAAAAAAAAAATTTTAAATAGAAAATAAATAATACTACTACTACACAATACTACTACTACTACATTGTTTTTAAATCGGCTTAGTAGTTTGGATACAATAAACCAAAACATTTCAAAAAATTCAATTTTTTACTCGAAAATGCAAGAAATTTAATTTTTAAACGCCTAAAAAATATAAAAAAATCCAAAAAAAATATTTTTATTTTTCTTACTCAAGAATCGCACTCCTACAAAGAAAACCAGATAACGATCATTAAAATCTATGAACAAACACAGGAGCTGTGAGCAATTTAGTGCAAAAAAATGTGGTATTTTCATGATTATTCAAAAATAAATTTCCGTTTGCTTCGACTTTTGTTCGGTTCTTGATTTAAATTTTTATTCTGGCTTTTCGCCAACTTCATAAAGTGACCAAAAGACGAAGAAAAATACAAGTTTATTTTTTGTGAACACACAATATACCCAAATTTGAATGTTATTTCCTCTACTCAATTTAATCCATATACGGTACGTGTTACACGATTTTCCTCACCAATACCTTATTTTCTTCGTAAAAGTGCGATTTTTAAGTAGAAAAAATAAAAATATTTTATTTGGATTTTTTTATATTTTTTCTAGTCGTTTAAAAATGAAATTTCTTGCATTTTTGAGTAAAAAATTGAATTTTTTGAAATGTTTTGGTTTATTGTATCCAAACTACTAAGCCGATTTAAAAACAATGTTCCACGCAATTACTGACAGTTCAATTGTCTTTCGATTCAGATCTTGCTTAACTCTATGTGACAATTAGGAAGTCAGATATGACTTAAAATGTAAGAGCACCTACCGAAAAACTGAAAAAAATTTATATTTCAAAAACGGAGCCATGAAAAAATTTTTGAAATTGATTTTTGAGATCACCATTCTAAACTACACTACGAAAATATTTCAGTTGAAATGGGTCATTTATTTTTTTTATTTTTGTAAACTAGTGTTATTAGAAAGAACAACGCAATTATCAACACATTGTACAAACAAAATTATATTGACACAAGACTAAAAATGGACCTGTACTGTTCCGGAGGACATGCACCGAGGATGTATGGGCTGCCGAAAATCCACAAACAAGACACACCGCTCAGACCGATAGGAGGAAAACTTGACACCTATTGGAACTGTTATGAACTCTTTTCCACGCCACCTATCGAGGTAAATTTCAAGGCGCATTTTTTTTGACGTGGTTTCCCCAGGAGGCCTATTCCATGCAAGCCCCAGAAAGGCGAATTTTTATACTCTACCGAAGGTACATAGAGTATAATAAGTTTGTGCAAAAGTATGTAACAGGAAGAAGGAATCATTTTCGACCCTATAAAGTATATATATTCTTGATCAGCATCAATAGCCGAGTCGACATAGGCATGTCCGTCCGTATGAACAAACAGATCTCAGAGATGGTAAGAGATAGAGGTTTGGCATGTATGGGACAAATGCTTCTTATACTTGCAGGCAGATCAAGTTTATTTTAAATTTTTGCCACGCCCCCTCCCGCCACCGAAATTGGAAAAAACGTCATATCTTCCACAGTTTTGTAGATAGAGTGTTTGTTTCTTCTAAAGATAGTTAGTCATTAGCAATATGTATAAATTTGCTGAAGAAATGATAAAGATGGGATGAGCGGTTCTGAAGTTATGAGAAAAAAAAGTGTAATAAAGACGCCTCCCACGCACACACAAACAACACCGCATTGCATGCATCAAAGAGAGAGAGAGAGAGAGAGAGAGAAACTTAGAGATGAGCACAGTGGCAGCGACGCATTCAGCATATACACCGGGTACAGAGTATGTTATAGTCGGGCTTGACCGACTTTCTTATTTGTTTCTATGTCCAGCACTTTAACATTATCGAAATCAGTTGTGTGTCCAGATGTTGTCAAGTGTTGCGCTATCGCTGTGGTTACTTTGTTGTTTTTCACATCTCCTTTGTGTTCCGCTATTCTAGTCGCAAGCGCTCCTTTATTTCGTTCACAACGTTCTGTTGTTGTTCTTTCGTTATCCTATCCTTCGTGTTTGTAAACAGTTTCCTTGTATTTGTGTGGGCTTTGTATCGCTCTTGTCTCTGCTGTCGGGTTCACTGGTCTTTGTTTGGGAGGAGTTTGTTGTTAGCCGTTCAATCAGCTGGTCCGGATAACTATTTTTCCTAAGCATTGTTTTCAGTTTAATGTATATTTCGGGTCTGTATGATGGGTCGCTTAATGTGTATGCTTTGTTAATTATATTCTTTGCTGTGTTAATTTTTTGGGAAATGGGCTGATTTGAGTGAAAACTCATTAGTCTTCCTGAAGCTATGGTTTTTGTGTACCACTTGAACTTTAATTTTCCGTCGTCTCTTTTTATTTCCGTGTCGAGGTAGAATATTCTGTTGTCTTTCTCTACTTCCATTGTAAACTGCACCCGTCTTTTTTCCTAATTATACAAACTATATCGTCCACATATTTTGTTAGGTGTTTGATTCTGCAAAAGAATTTAGACCGCCATCACAAAATAAATTAGGCCGCGCGGCCTTATTTCATTTTTCAAAATGAATTAAGACCGCCATCACAAAATGAAATTAGGCCGCGCGGTCTAATTTCATTCTGCAAAATGAATTTAGACCGCCATTACAAAAGAAATGTAATTTTGGTTTTTCAATAAAAGAAATCGCGCGATTTTTTTGTATCAAATTTTCATTATTTTTTAATGTTATAGATAGTTATAGTTGACGGAAAATTAAAGTTCAAGTGGTACAGAAAAACCATAGCTTCAGGAACACTAATGAGTTTTCACTCAAATCAGCCCATTTCCAAAAAAATTAACACAGCAAAGAATATAATTAACAAAGCATACACATTAAGCGACCCATCATACAGACCCGAAATATACATTAAACTGAAAACAATGCTTAGGAAAAATAGTTATCCGGAGCAGCTGATTGAACGGCTAATATCAAACTCCTCCCAAACAAAGACCAGTGAACCCGACAGCAGAGACAAGAGCGAGAAAACGCAATACATAAGTGTACCATATGTGGACAAATTAACATGCAAACAGACATTTAGAAAATTCATACCTAGACAATATTCAAATCTAACGTTCGCATACAAAGCCCACACAAATACAAGGAAACTGTTTACAAACACGAAGGAAAGGATAACGAAAGAACAACAACAGAACGTTGTGTACGAAATAGCGTGCAAGGGAAAAGAAGGAGAGGCTTGCGACGGCATATACGTAGGAACGACAAAAAGAGCGCTTGCGACTAGAATAGCGGAACACAAAGGAGATGCGAAAAATAACAAAGTAACCACAGCAATAGCGCAACACTTGACAACATCTGGACACACAACTGATTTCGATAATGTTAAAGTGCTGGACATAGAAACAAATAAGAAAGTCGGTCAAGCCCGACTATAACATACTCTGTACCCGGTGTATATGCTGAATGCGTCGCTGCCACTGTGCTCATCTCTAAGTTTTTTTTCCCTCTCTCTCTCTTTCTCTCTCTGTTTGATGCATGCAATGCGGTGTTGTTTGCTTGTGCGTGGGAGGCGTCTTTATTACACTTTTTTTCTCATAACTTGAGAACCGCTCATCCGATCTTTATCATTTCTTCGGCAATTCTATTCATATTGCCAATAACTACCTATCTTTAGAAAGTACGAATAATCTATCTATAAAACTGTCGGAGATATGACGTTTTTTCAAAATTGCGGGAGCGGGAGGGGGCGTGGCAAAAATTGAAAATAAACTTGATCTGCCTGCAAGTATAAGAAGCATTTGTCCCATACATGTCAAACCTCTATCTCTTACCATCTCTGAGATCTGTTTGTTCATACTGACGGACAGACAGACGGACGGACAGACGGACATGGCTATATCGACTCGGCTATTGATGCTGATCAAGAATATATATACTTTATAGGGTCGGAAATGATTCCTTCTTCCTGTTACATACTTTTGCACAAACTTAATATACTCTCGAGCGATTTTTAAAAAAAAAATTCGTTTTTCAAAATATTAATTCATAGGAGGAGGATGTTTACGAGGAAGATGACAGTGGACTAGGACCTTTATTTAGAGACACCACTAAAAAACAAGTAAGAAAGTCGGTCAAGCCCGACTATAACATACTCTGTACCTAGAGTACGAGCTGTTTGCAATGCTGCTGCTGCGCTCATCACTAAGTTTTTCTCTCTCTTCCTCTCTCTCTCTCTTTCTCCCTTCCTCCCTTTTCTAAGAATGTGCAGCGTTGGTTGTGCATGGGTGGGAGGGGGGTGGAGGGGGTGATTCACTTATTTGCTCATTACTTGAGAACCGCTCATCCCATCTTTATCATTTCTTCAGCAAATTTATACATATTGCTAATGACTAACTATCTTAAGAAGAAACAAACACTCTATCTACAAAACTGTGGAAGATATGACGTTTTTTCCAATTTCCGGGGCGGGAGGGGGCGTGGCAAAAATTTAAAATAAACTTGATCTGCCTGCAAGTATAAGAAGCATTTGTCCCATACGTGCCAAACCTCTATCTCTTACCATCTCTGGCACACGGACGGACAGACGGACATGCCTATATCGACTCGGCTGTTGATGCTGATCAAGAATATATATACTTTATAGGGTCGGAAATGATTCCTTCTCCCTGTTACATACTTTTGCACAAACTTAATATACTCTCGAGCGATTTTTAAAAAAAAAATTCGTTTTTCAAAATATTAATTCATAGGAGGAGGATGTTTACGAGGAAGATGACAGTGGACTAGGCCCTTTATTTAGAGACACCACTAAAAAACAAGTAAGAAAGTCGGTCAAGCCCGACTATAACATACTCTGTACCTAGAGTACGAGCTGTTTGCAATGCTGCTGCTGCGCTCATCACTAAGTTTTTCTCTCTCTTCCTCTCTCTCTCTCTTTCTCCCTTCCTCCCTTTTCTAAGAATGTGCAGCGTTGGTTGTGCATGGGTGGGAGGGGGGTGGAGGGGGTGATTCACTTATTTGCTCATAACTTCAGAACCGCTCATCCCATCTTTATCATTTCTTCAGCAAATTTATACATATTGCTAATGACTAACTATCTTAAGAAGAAACAAACACTCTATCTACAAAACTGTGGAAGATATGACGTTTTTTCCAATTTCGGTGGCGGGAGGGGGCGTGGCAAAAATTTAAAATAAACTTGATCTGCCTGCAAGTAAAAGAAGCATTTGTCCCATACATGCCAAACCTCTATCTCTTACCATCTCTGAGATCTGTTTGTTCATACGGACGGACAGACGGACATGCCTATATCGACTCGGCTATTGATGCTGATCAAGAATATATATACTTTATAGGGTCGAAAATGATTCCTTCTTCCTGTTACATACTTTTGCACAAACTTATTATACTCTATGTACCTTCGGTAGAGTATAAAACTTCGCCTTTCTGGGGCTTGCGTGGAATAGGCCTCCTGGGGAAACCACGTCAAAAACAAAATGCGCCTTGAAATTTACCTCGATAGGTGGCGTGGAAAAGAGTTCATTACAGTTCCAATAGGTGTCAAGTTTTCCTCACTTTGGCACACAAATTCAAACAAACGTACGCCTTTCACATAGGTAAAGAATAGGAAAAGAATTATTAGCAAAAACAAACTGAATTCGAAAAGCATATATGATCAAGTATATATTTGTATAGGGAAAAATGATAACTTTGAAATTCAACCGCCAATTATTTTCTGCATGTAAATTCATTATAAATCGCGGTCCATCGAGTAAAAATATTTCCAGAATTTTTGGACTTGACCATCAGCTTCGTAGTGTTCTATTTCCGGCCGGTTCATCTGATCATCGACTGAAACGATGAGACGACCGCGGAGTGGCTGATGAGCAACGTGTCAAGGTAGACAGAAAGGAAGGGAGTACCCCTTCTCGACAAAATGGGAGAGAATTTCCCCGTCTTTCTCCCAAGGCCTGATAAGGAAGAATATAATATATGCTATCCTTTTAGCATTTCTCTCCAGAGATTGCGTCGCGATAGCGACCACCGAAGCGAAGCAGGAAAAGACCACGGCCATAACCTCTGCCTACTTCGCTGGAGATCGAATGTGTACCCCACAATAGGCAGAATACTGCAGGAGCTATGCCTGCCGCTTGTGGAAGCTCCGATGTAAACGATCGAGGTGAGTGCCAACTAGAATTTCTATCTGGGCTCGACCTGGAAATATGTAATTTAGGATCTGTCCCGACATTTGTAACTCGAGTAAGGGAGGAAGTCCTTGACCTCACCTTCTCCAGCAAGTCGTTAAAACTTTTTATGAAAGATTGGCAGGTCTCATTAGAGGAATCTATGTCAGATCATAGAATAATCCAATTTATAATGGAAACGAACACGAAGCAAAGTATCCCTAGCTGGAATCCCCGTAGAACAACTTCGGGAGGCTTCCATTTTACGCAAGGAAATAATATGCCTAGGGGTCGGTTACCGAAACACCCCCTAGAACTAGAAATTGTAGTCGACGAACTACAATTCTGCGATGCGTACGAAAAGAATTGCCCTCTTATCAAATCGAAAAAAGATATCTCTGCATAAGATAATATATACCAAACAGCCATCTTATTTATATGACAAAATAACCTTTGCCAATTCAACAAGAACCTTGAATTTAAACGCAATGTGACATAAACTAGCCAGCTCAGAGAAGCATTTTTTCGTGTATACTGTTCGGTTGTGCAACCAACTACCACCCAATTTAAAAAATATTAGTAATGCAACGCAATTTAGGGCCAAATTAAATACACACCTCAAAAATTAAAACCTACAATTATAGTACATAAAAAATATTCAAATAGTAAATAAAGGGTGATTTTATAGCTATTATCTTTTTGGCAACACTGGTTTAAACAGCTCACGCACGTTTCGTGTTTTGTTTCACTGTTTAACATCTTCAGTTTGGTCTGTAATTTAACCATGAATCGTCATACAAACGAACAACGCTTATAAATTATTGAATTTTATTATCAAAATGCGTGCTCTGTTAAAAAAGTTCATCGCGCGCTTTTTCCATTTTATGTTCAGTTTAATCGACCCACTGAAGCGGCTATTCGGTCTATTGTGACTAAATTTCGCGCCAAATTTATATTGTTGGACCACCAACACGCTTACGTAGAGTGCAAACTGAAGAAAATATCGCAGCTGTATCGGCCAGTGTTAATGATGACCATCAATTGTCCATTCGTCGCCGTTCGCAGCAATTGGGCCTCTGTTACTCAACAACGTGGAAAATTTTGCGGAAGGATTTAGGTGTGAAGCCTTTCAAAATACAGCTGGTGCAAGAATTAAAGCCGAACGACCTACCGCAACGTAGAATTTTTGATAAATGGGCTCTTGGAAAGTTGGCCGAAGATCCACTTTTTTTAACGAAAAATTGTGTTCAGCGACGAAGCTCATTTTTGACTCAATGGGTACGCAAATAAGCAGAATTGTCGATTTTGGAGCGAATATCAGCCAGAAGCATTGCAAAAGCTAACAATGCATCCAGAAAAAGTCACAGTTTGGTGCGGTTTATGGGCTGGTGGCATCATTGTACCGTACTTCTTCAAAGATGATGTGAATCGTAACATAACTGTGAATAGTGAGCGCTACCGTGAGATGATATCCAACTTTTTTCTTACCCAAAATGCAAGAGCTTGACTTGCATGACATGTGGTTTCAACAAGACGGTGCCACATGCCACACAGCACGCGCAACAATGGACTTATTAAAAGGCGAGTTCGGTGAACATTTTATTTCACGCTCGGAACCAGTCAATTGGCCGCCTAGATCGTGCGACTATTTTTTGTGGGGCTATGTTAAAACTCATGTCTATACAGATAAGCCCGCTTCAATTGACGCATTGGAAGACAACATTGAAGCATTTATTCGAGAGATACCGGCCGAAATGTTGGAGAGTATGCCAAAATTGGACTAAGCGGATGGACCATTTGAGGCGCAGAGACGGTCAACATTTGCATGAAATAATCCTCAAACATTAAATTATATGGACCGTACTATCGATTCCAATAAAGATTTCATGCATTTTCTGAGTTTTATGTGTTTTTATACCCTGTTCTCATTAAAAATGGGAAAAAGGGGATCATGAAGTTGTGCAAATGTATGTAACAGCCAGAAGGAAGCACCTCCGACCCCATAAAGTATATATATTCTTGATCAGCATCAACAGCCGAGTCTATTTAGCCATGTCTGTCTTTCCGTCTGTTCGTCTGTCCGTCTGTCTGTCTGTGAACGCGTCGATCTCAGAGACTGCAACAGATAGAGCCAAAATTTTTGGCATGTATGTAGGTGTATACTGTACCCACATCGAGTTTGTTTCAGATTTGGAAAATTCCTCCTCCTCCATCTTTTAACAGCGAAAAACTGTCTTTCTCTCTGTACAAACGCGTGGATCTAACAGACTATAAGAGGTGGAGCCACTAATTTTTGCATGTATGTAGGTGTATACTGTACCCACATCGAGTTGGTTTCAGATGTGGAAAATTCCACTTCCTTCATCTTTTAGCAGCGAAAAACTGTCTCTCTTTCTGTATGAACGCATTGATCTCAGAGACTATAAGAGTTAGAGCCACAAATTTTTGCATGTATGTAGGTGTATACTGTAACCAGATCAAGTTTGCTCCAGATTTGGCAAATTCCATCTCCTCCTTCTTCTAACCGCCAAAAACTGCCAGAACTACAATTTTTAAGCTTAAACCTAGTGACTTAATATATATTCAGTGAGGCCCAATATCTGTCTATTCTGTATACCACTATAAGATCTGAGCAAACACACCGAAGATATGCAAGTGCGCCTCCCCATTCATTCAAATAAATTTAAAAATAAAAGGAGTTCAAAGCTATAGGAACCACATTACTTGGAACAGGGTATTTTGCTGTCGGGGCACTCGACCGCAACACTCTTACTTGTTTTTTTTTTAAACTTTCCTATAGCTCTTAAAAAATTGCATTTTATATAAATAGTATTAATTATTAATAATCAATCAAAAAATAAAAAAAAAATAAAAATATGTACAAAATATATAAATATGTAAAATTATAATAAGTTAGGATGCTTACAATATTTCCTCTGAGACTGTTTTTGTGACTGGTGCAATAATTACACTATGCAACAATATTTTGATCCCGGTTTTCCTTATGTAAAATTTCAAATTTCAAATCTGATCTCAGATATGTGGAAAGAAGAACGGTTTTTGAGATACAGCTAAATTTTCAATTTTAGTGTTTTGAAAAAAGGTAGGTCTACTAAACTCCATTTTCTCTGGGTTTAGTCAACCGATATGTATAAACTTGAACAAAAATTAAAGATAATAAAATTACTTCTTAAAAAACGACAGTTGTTTTAAATCCAATCATAAATGACGAAGTTATAGCACTTCAAGGTTGGATTTTTAAAAAAAATATTGATATTTTTAAATTTTCTGCTGCCTTTCATTAAGTTTTTTCAAGCTTACCATAATAATTGCTCAGTTCTCAGATATTGACAGGATGGGGGTAATCTCTTACGAACATTTTTTGCCCTTGGTCATCAAAATCGGATGAAAAATAAACATTATATTCACAATAGCAATAGCACATCAGCAATACAAGCTAAGCAGAATGAGGCCAATGCGCCTATCCAGCTGCCTCATTACACCACAGAAAAAGAAGTCAAATACCTTGGCGTTGTCTTCGACAACAAGCTGGGACTTGATAGGCACTTAGAGTATACACTCAGCAAGTGCACTAGAGCACTATTCACATGCAGGAGCATAGCCGGAAAATCGTGGGGCATGGCACCACACATACTCCGATGGCTATACCTCATGGTTGTGAGACCGATGCTCACTTATGGAGCTGTTGTGTGGGGAGATAGAGCAAACCTCCTCACAGTTAGGAAAGGTAGCAACCACAAAGTAAGCCTCAGGTACTCTGAAAAGCTGGAGAAGGACATCCCTGTAATCCTCCTACCCAGAAACGAAATGGTGGTTGAGTACCACTTTGACAGGAATTTCACTGTACACCAAAGCAATAAGAGAGAATGGATCTTACTAGAAGAAACACATAAAATGCAAACACACTTAATTATTTGGTATACAGACGCCCCAAGGAACAAGACTTGGGGTAGCAGGACCAGGAACGAAAATATCTGAACCAAATGGGAGAATTTACAAGCTTATTATACACTTGAAAAGTGTATTATAATTTTGCCCAGAAGTTTGCAACGCATGAAGAACATCTCCGACCATAAAGTATATATATTGATCAGTGACGAGCTGAGTCGATTAAGCTTGTCCGTCGTTGTCGTTGTCCGTCGTCCGTCTGTCCGTCTGTCTGTTTCTACGCGAACTAGTCCCTCAGTTTTGGAGCTATCAGCTAAACTTTGCACGAGTCTTCTGCACGCTGCTAATATGTCGGAACCGACCGGATCGGATGACTACTTCTTGTAGCTGCCATACAAATGTTCGTTCGGAAAATGCTTTTTAGTAAGAAAAACTGTTTTGTTCTCAATATTACTGCTCTCAAACACGGTCGTGGGTAATATGTAATGTTTTTAAGCTGATCTGCGATGTTTGGTAGAAGTCTCTAACCGTTGAGACAAGCTATTTCAAGTGTATCAAAACTTCGGTACAGACGAAGTTAGCTTTGCCTTTCTCGTTTTAAGTTGAATTATGTGCCATCTCCCGTTGTGCATACCGTAATATGGGAAAGAACTACCATAATAGAGAAAAAGCTATCCTCTCCGATAGGCAAGCGGCGCTCAAAGCGCTCAGCAGCAATAAGTTCAAAGAAAGAGAATACGCTTAGAACAGCCTCCTGGGTGAACACCAGGGGGATGAGACAAGCTAAAGCATTAATGGTTTAAAATTTTTTTTAGATTTTTGGAGTTGTAACTCTTTTGATGATAAACAAAATAGTTAATTTTCTTTGCTCTAGATTTGTAAAACCTTACCAGCAGTTGAGAGAAGCTTGGCATGGCCCCTTTGGGGCTGTAAAGCAAATTTAACATTATTAGCAGCTCTAACATAACTAAAGTTATAGGCAAATAAACTTTTATTATTAGATGTTCAGAGGCGTGATCGAACCCACGACCTCCAGCCCAGCAGTCCAGCAATAACCGCTGGGCCACTGACGGCCGCCAAATGTACTTATGTATATATCGATATGAACCCTAGTGCGAAGAGGTTAAGCAGAGTCAGCTGGTCCAGGCAAAAATTTAAATGTTCAACTTTTAACTGTTCAGATTGTGTTGTGCAGCTGTGAATTCTTTTTGGAGCTGGGTGCGGAACATCAACAAGTGAAGGCAACTCAATCGACGGCAGATATATAACACATTGCGCTTTATTAACGAGAGCGTAAGTTAAAGTCGGCTCTAACCGACTTCGATATACCCGTTACTCATGAAAAAACATGTTTAACAGTGTTCCTGCGTTCCTTAGTGTGACCATCCAAAAAGTATGCAACATTTTTTTTAGGGTGGGAGGGGTGGTAGCGGTCGGGCTGTGGTTCACTTTTTTGCTCATAACTTGAGAACCGTTCATCCGATCTTTATAATTTCTTCGGCAAATCGATTCATTTTGCTAATTACTAACTATCTCTAGAAGGTACGAGTCCTCTATCTTTAAAACTGTAGGAGATATAACGTTTTTTCCAAATTGCGGGGGCGGGAGGGGGCGTGGCCAAAATTTGAAACAAACTTGATCTGCCTGCAGATAAAAGAAGCATTTGTCCCATACATGTCAAACCTCTATCTCTTACCATCTCTGAGATCTAGGTGTTCATACAGACAGACGGACGGACGGACAGACGGACAAGTCTATATCGTCTCGGTTGTTGATGCTGATCAAGAATATATATACTTTATATGGTCGGAAATGATTCCTTCTGCCTGTTACATACATTTGCACGACTTTAGTATACCCTTTTTACTCTACGAGTAACGGGTATAAAAATAATAACCCTTCAGTTCTTGTAGCTAGCGAATCGCTAGCGATTCGGTAACCCCTTACTGACTACCCGCCGGATTACCGCTCAGATTACTTTTGTATGGGCATGTCCTAGCGAAACGTTAGCGATTCTGGAGCTAGCGAAACGCTACCGAAAAGTAATCAGTAGCGTAGCTAGCTACCGCAGTAACTACTTGTTATCAGAAGCGTAGCTAGCTACCGCAGTAACTACTAGTTATCTTTAAGTTACTAGTTATCTGCTCCAAAATATTAATCAATTCATTTAATTTGAATATTTATTAATTTGAGTATTTATTATTTATTTTTTATTCACATTTCAGTTTTATAATGCGCTTCTTATTTGTATGTAAAGCATCCCGAAACTGCTTCTCAGCGGATTGGTTTCCTTCGGAGAGTATGCAGGCTGAAAAAGAAAACAATAATATAAAGTAACAAATCATATATTTATTTTTTTTGATCAGTTTTTACTGTTAATATTGTTACCTGTAATTGTTAATGGATGATGTTTATTATAGTTGATGATACTTTGCACTTTAAATGTTAGATTCAAGTATTTTTTATTTTTATTTGCAAAAAACACACACTCGGTTAAGCGTCACAAACAGAAATAATTTCTGATGCTAAGAATATGGATTGAAAAGAAGACACACGAAAAAAGGGATAGCAATGTTCTTACATGTTTTCCTATTCTTTTTGTCGGGTCACTCGCTGAAAGAAACTTAAAGCGAAACGCATTTTCTGTCTTCGATTTGCTTTTGTGCATGTCAGTCAGCGCGTTCGTACTGACTACAGCCCGGATTACTTGGACACTAGCGAATAACTAGCGCCGAATTCGCTAGCTTTTCGCTAGCGAAACTAGGGCGGTAGTGCCTTTGGAACTAAAGGAAACAACAGCCGGCCGGCGGAGCACCAACTAACACATACATACAACCTGTGAGTAGGCGCCCACCCGACCAAAAGTTCGCGCGCGAATTCGCGGGTAGTTTACCCTCAAAGCGAATAAAAACGAACTAAACCTTCGTTTACGAATTCGCCAAACGTTCGTTTATGATACTTGTGTCGCTCAGTTTGTGGCAGGCAAACATTTGTACGCGAACATTCGCATGCGAATTCGCTCGCGAATGTTGACTCGAATGTTTTACGAGTTTCATTTTCACTCGTTCCTAAAATTTTTTTGTTCAATAAAACTCGAATTAATTGTAATTTTTATACACTTGAAAAGTGTATTATAATTTTACCCAGAAGTTTGCAACGCATAGAAGGAATCATCTCCGAGCTTTGTCCGTCCGTCTGTCCGTCCGTCCGTCTGTCTGTTTCTACGCGAACTAGTCCCTCAGTTTTGTAGCTACCCTTCAGTTCTTTAAAAACGAATCGCTAGCGATTCGGTAACCCCTTACTGACTACCCGCCGGATTACCGCTCAGATTACTTTTGTATGGGCATGTCCTAGCGAAACGTTAGCGATTCTGGAGCTAGCGAAACGCTACCGAAAAGTAATCTGTGGCGTAGTTAGCTACCGCTGTAACTACTTGTTATCAGCAGCGTAGCTAGCTACCGCAGTAACTACTAGTTATCTGTAATTTAATATGCTCCAAAATATTTATCAACTCATTTAATTTAAATAATAATTATTATTTTAGTGTTTATTTATTTTTTATTACACACTTCAGTTTCATAATGGGCTTTTTATTTATACGTAAAGCATCCCGAAACTGCTCCTCAGCGGTTTGGTTTCCTCCGGAGGGTATGCTGGCTGAAAAAGTAATTCAAATTGTAAATATTATAATAAAAATTAAAATATAATTATAAAACATACATGTGGAGCGCAAAAACTTCCTTTCTCGGCCTTTGCCTTTACTCCAAGAGACTATTGATTTTATCGCCTTGATCTGTAACAATAAAAAATTTAAAAAATAACAAACAAAATATATTATGTTTTTTATCAGTTTTTACTTTTAATATTGTTACCTGTTATTGTAAATTGATGATGTTTATTATAGTTGATGGTACTTTGCACTTTAAATATTATATTATAGTATATTTTTATTTTTTATTTGCCAAAAACATACACTCGGTTAAGCGTCACAACAAAAAGTAATTTCTGACGCTAAGCAGAATACGAAATGAAAAGAAGACACACGAAAAAAGGGATAGCAATGTTTCTACTTGTTTTCCTATTCTTTTTGTCGGGTCACTCGCTGAAAGAAATTTAAAGTGAATCGCATTTTCTGTCTTCGATTTGCTTTTATGCATGATGCAACTAGAAAGGTGAGGCGCTCGCTGAGCGCAGTCTCAGATTCCTTCTAAAAATTTTAGTGTGCAGTTGACACTTGAATCGGAAGGCCGTGTCCGCGAATGTTCTTTTTTTTTTTTTTTAGTTTTGCATTTGGGGGTGGTTTTTTGTGCAAACAGATCTTGTCGCTGTCTTGTTGTTGTTGCATCGAAAAAGTGAATACATACTAAATTTGAACTGCGTTGGCTTGTCAAATTGTTGCATTTATTGATGCTGCGATGAAAAACAAAATATAGACATTCTTTAATATGCTCTTTAAATTGTTGTTTTTGTTGTTATTTAATTGAATAAGAAAATGTATACATACTTCAATTTGAATTTTGGGGTGAATTTAATTACATAATTTGAAATTTTTTGTAATATATTTAATTTGTTTCAAATAACATGTACCAATAAAATGTGCTCATGCATATAAATGCTGTCATTGCTTTGTTAAATTTTTTGTTCTACACACACACATACTAAAATTGTGTGTATGTGATTGCTTCGTTCTCGCGCTCACTCTCCCGCTCTCTCTCACTCTCTGAGCAAATGCGCTTACTTCCAAAAATTTCGCTGAGCGCCTCACCTTTCTAGTTGCATCATGGTTCTCGCGCTCACTCTCCCGCTCTCTCTCACTCTCTGAGCAAAAGCGATTACTTCTAAAAAGTTCGCTGAGCGCCTCACCTTTCTAGTTGCATCATGCTTTTATGCATGTCAGTCAGCGCGTTCGTACTGACTACAGACCGGATTACTTGGACACTAGCGAATAACTAGCGCCGAATTCGCTAGCTTTTCGCTAGCGAAACTAGGGCGGTAGTGCCTTTGGAACTGAAGGGTATCGAGCTGAAACTTTGCACAGAGTCTTCTTTTTACTGTACGCTGCTAATATGTCGGAACCCACCGGATCGGATGACTACTTCTTGTAGCTGCTATACAAATGTTCGTTCGGAAAATGGGTTTTTGTGAGAAAAACTGGTTTGTTCTCAATATTACTGCTCTCAAACACGGTCATGGGTAATATGTAATGTTTTTAAGCTGATCTGCGAAGTTTGGTCGAAGTCGCTAACCGTTGAGACAAGCTATTTCAAGTGTATCAAAACTTCGGTACAGACGAAGTTAGCTTTGCCATTCTCGTTTACAATAATATTTATTTAAATTCATCGCTTTGGCTCCCATTGCAGCTGCTTCCAGGCATTTCTTTGTGTAAAAGCGGTTGCTTCCTTTTGAAAGGCCTGATTCAAACAATAAGCAATTAACAGTTAGACAACAGCACTTTGGACACTACAATCATGAACTTTAAACCACATAAAACAATAATTGTTAACCGATTAATTAATTGACGCTCGGCAAATTGCTAAGCCAAATTATGGGCCATGGTGGAATTAATATGTTAATATAATTTAAAATAATATTGTTAATTTCTCCATGCGCCGGCCTAAGTATATGAGCTTCAAAGACATACTGAAAATGCAAAGTCAAAGTCGACGGCGACGCGGTGTAGTTTTGGTTCATTTTCTACCTGCTGCAGAGAGAAGCAAGATAAAAGGGAACTCACAAAGAGTTGGGAGAACTAAACAAATACGAATAAAGTTCTTCGCGGAACTTTCGCTTGAAGCGAACCTTCGCTTCACCCGTGTGTCGGGTATGCGAGATCATTGTATTAGAAAAGCGCAGTTTAAAACCAACCCCAAAGCTTTAACCTAAAAGCTCGTCACAAGCTTAATATAATCTGCACGAGCCTAGTAAAATATTGAAGCATACTTCTTGGCTGCGGTAAAAATAACCCACCACTGAAATGTTTAGGTCGCCCAGTGGATACTCTACCCAAACAAATTCCAAATCAGCAACAACCGTAGTGGGTCTCGAGAACATAGCGTCATCTAGTCAGGCAACCCAAGCAGAGAAGAGGAAATGTTCGGACATGTCGCCAGAAAACGCACTAGGCAATATTATGATTGACATACACCAAATGGGGGATAAATTCCATCGGCAGATAAACAGACTCGCACAAACGGTGGCAACAAAAGAAGACATTGGTGGGAGTTATTCAGAAAAGTAACGCCATCAATATAAATGGAAAATGGAATCATTTCGATAGCAGCAGAAATCTAATGTGTAGAGGGCAACCAGCAGCCGCAGATCTTTTTCAGCTATATGGCGTGCGTTTCGGAACTGGCAACCTAACATACAACGAACTTTTGTTTCAAGCAAAGAGGCCAAAAAACGAAGAAGTGTAAAGGAATCAACCGCAGAGCAACCCAAATAAAATCACGCATCTATTAAGTCTAGTCTTAAGATCCTAGCGTATAATATAGCAGGTCTAGGAAATAAGCTAATACACTCCCACTTTCTCTCCTACATAAAATCCCATGACTTGTTTTTCTTGTTTGGAACGTTTACTGAACATCCCCTTGAGACAGTGGCGTACGCAGGGGGGGTGTTTTGGGGGTTAAACCCCCCCCTTGGGTGAAATTTTTATATGCGAAATACTGCTATACTAAAATTTTTGTTCTGAAAACCCCCCCTGAAAAAATCCAGCGTACGCTACTGCCTTGAGATATATGAACCATACTTTGAGACTCACATACTGGACTATGAACCAGCGACCAGATCATCAAGTAGAGGCAGAGCCAGCGGTGGAACGTTGTACGGAATTCGCTGGGATCCCAAAGCAGATGCAAAATTCAGATTCGCCCAAGCAATAAATTTGACAATAGTAGACGTTAATTGTAAAGGAGAGCGACTGTGTATCATCCCCACCTACCTTAATTGCAATCACTGGCAGATGGACTGAAAAGCTGTTTGATGGCATACAACAATTGGATCTGCCAGATATAATGATTATTGGTGACTCGAATGCGTGCATAGCAAAAGAACAAGTGCTAACTGAGGATACACAGTCAGATAACCGATATGCAAACGTCAATAGAGCTGCTAAGGACATGATCATTGATTGGAAAGGTAGAAAATTAATAGAATTGTGCGAGACATTTAATATGACAGTCCTGAATGGTAGAACAAGCAGCGACAGCGAAGGTAGATTTACATTTATAAGAGCACAAGCTACTTCAACAATCGACTATTGTCTGATTACCGGCGCATAGCATCAATATGGAATTGACATGGAAGTTAAAAGCGAGATATACACAGATCACATGCCAATAAGCGTAGATATTGAGATCGGGGACCACAGGCAAACGCAGGAAAAGGAAAGCCAGCTTCTGCCAAAGTTACGGTGGTCAGATAAAGGTGCCCGCAGGTACGCGGGAAATTTGGAAAATATTGTTAGCAGAGCTACTGAACGTGGAACTATACCCACAGAATATTCATAAGTTTTTGCACATTGTCTATCCGACTGTCAGTTAGTTTCCTTATGTCATCATTTGGTTTGCGGTTGCCGCCAAAGCAAAAAACTCTTTTGGCTTTTATTTGGCAAGATTTTATGAAACGCTCTCGGTGTAGTGTTTGCGCTTCTGTTGAAAGTGCTTAAAGAGCGTACATATATCCGAATTGTAGCCCCAGGCAAGTGGTGGGAATTACACATATCACAGGTAAGTGGGGACACCTGCCGTGTGCTGATGTTGTGGTGAAGGGACCAGGCCTCCTATTTCTGAATTTGTAAACTATTTTCACAGTCTTTGGCGGTCTTTGTGTTTTGCACTTAGAGGATAACGCCGAAAAAAGGAAAACCGAAAACGCGAACATACTCGGGACACTACACAAAGAAACCCAAAAATCGCTCCAAACCAACAAGGAAAACAAACATGCGGTGAGCCAGAACAGCTGTTTAACATTAAAGTACCATCTCCAACAACGTATTGGCCAGAAATACGTAGCACGTAGAAGCTTGCGTAGCCCGCTTCGTCGCCTAAGTCTCACGTTAACCTCTTTTTTAAAAATTAGAGCGTACCACTAGGCGCGAGATTTAAATCTGTAAATCGTTTATTTTGTACAAAATGCGGCGTACCCCACCGTGCACCAACAAAAGAGTTCTACTCGACACATCACCAGAAGAAACTCAACCTAGCCCCTTATTAAAAGCGCACATCATGGAAGGTTCAGGAAGACAAGCAATGCTTCCCGCAGCCGCCCACATAGGAAATATGCAGATGCCGACGTTGCCCACTACGGCCTTTGGATCTATGTCAATCGAAGCACTTACTTCCATAATGTCAAACCTTTTAGATTCCAAGCTGAAGGATCTTCCTACCAAATCGGACATCGAGGGAATAGACAAAAATTTTTTGGAACTACAGCAGAAAAATGAGGAGCTAGAGAGCCGTCTGGGAAACATGGAGGAACGAAACACGGCACTGGAGCAACAACTGGATTTCCTTATGAAAAAAGCAAACGAGAAAACGAAACGAAAAAAAGCCCTGAAGAAAACCCCATCGAAAAGGCAAAATCTGTCTGCATGGAAGTCCTCAACACCAGAGACAAGTCCGCTGTCACTGCCGCATGGAATTCCAGACCAGGCAGAGCAGGTGGTGCTGGCGTCATCGTCAGCTTACGTTCAACGCAAGAGGTTTTTCGCCTACTAAGGGAGTACAGGAAGCTCAAATCGCTTGGGGCCACAGCTCACAGAGATTTCCCACCAGAAACTAGGGAGAAAATTCGTAAACTGGTTGCCATAAAAAAAGATCTTCCAAAACGTGAAAATGTGAAGGTCGCAATGCGATATGACACTTTGCTGGTAAATGGGATAAAGTTTACATATGACAACAGAAACAACAAACTCATGTGTGGACAACGCGATGGAGCACAGGCGCTAAATGAGATATTATATTAACACAACACTCAATCGATTTTTAATATTAATGCCGTAAGCCATGTAAATATCATACAAAATAATCAAAATAGTACAGTAAGTCTAAAAATTTTGTCATACAACATATCAGGTCTAGCAAGTAAGCGCATACATACCACATTCTTTAATTTTGTACAAGGCCATGATATATTTCTATTCTACGAAACTTTTATTGAGAAAAATAAGTCAAACTACGAAAATTATTTCGCCGATTATAACCTACACTGGGAAATGGCTACACGTGTATCTACGCGTGGAAGAGCATCTGGCGGATGCCTCTTTGGTATCCGAAAAACTGCACACCACAACATTAACATGGAGTTCGACACAGTAAGCGGACAAACGATTATAAAACTCAAATTGAATGCAGAACCACTAGTAATTGTGCCGGTCTACTTAAACTGCAACAACTGGGATGCAAATTACGAACAGCTGTACGACCAACTAATGGAACTGGACAATAGAAACGTTATGCTTATAGGAGATTGCAACGCTAGGATTGGTTCAGAGCAGACTTCGATTAAATGTGAGGCAAGCAAATACGCCTCAGTTAGTAGAAAAGCCAAGGATGGCAAGTTGGACCGAAAAGGGCGCCTTTTTGAGGACATGTGTGAATGCTTGAACCTTACCATTCTAAACGGAAGAACGAAAAGCGATGCAGAAGGGGACTTCACTTTTATCAGGGGAAAGGCCTGTTCAACCATCGACTACTGTGCAATAGGGGAAGGCTGGGAAAAATATGCAACTGATATGGAAATTGGAGAGCTTGTGTACTCGGACCACTTACCAGTCACAGTGTATATACGTGCAGAGGAATCTAGACAACCCAAGGAAACGAACAACCTCCTCCCAAAGCTAGTATGGCGCCAAAGATCGGAAGCTACATACAAAAGAAATTTAAATAACCAGGTCGTCCAATATCAGGGCTTAAATAATCCAGCTGAAATAAATGAGCTCACAGAATGCATCAAAAATGCCGCTCGCTGCATAAAGCCTCTAGGAAAACCGAAGTATAACCAGCCATAGTTTGATCAGCAGTGCAAAACGGCGAGAAAAAACTCTTTCCTGCTTCTACGACGGGTGAAGGCAGAAAATTCAGATAGAGTAAAAATGGAGTATCAAAATGCAAACCGACTGTATAAGGACTTATGTACAAAAATTTTTTGAAAGAATGTGACTTGTGGTTTGCGAAGCCAAGCATGCCTTGCCTAAAAATAGGTGGTAACCAGAGGTGTATCTTCAATTGGTAATCGAGTACTTTCGCGGGGGTGCTGGACTTGCCGAGTACCGGGACAACCGATATTCGATGACGACCAAAAAAATACTGAAGCTAATATTCTCGGAACATTGAAATTAATATAATTTGCAGCGCTATGAATATGAGAGAGTAGCGGCTAATGCATTTATTATATTTATATTTATTTTATTTAATATCCCAATGACACAAGGCATAGTGCTTATAAATGATGTCATCGGTCACAATAGGTGTTTACAAAACAAAAAATAGTAATAATAAAAGTAATATTAATAGTAAAAATAATAGCAGTAATTAAGACTAACAATGAACATTATGTTTGATATTTTTAATTTTTAATTTGGATAGAGAAAATTAAATTAGACTAGGTAGAACTAGAGATAGATTAAATTAAGTTGAACTAGAGTTAGAATGTGCCTTTAGATAGTCGGATAATTTAAGTTTGAAATGCGTTGCGCTCCTTATGCTCTTAATGTAATGTGGTAGGTCATTCCAATAGCGAACTGCCTGAATAAAAAATTGCTTTTCACAACTAGCGAGTTTAACCCGCTTACAAACTATGTTGTTGGTTCTTCTCGATGACACAAGTTGCACATTGTCATATAAATACTTAGGCTCTCTAGTTGTCAAAATCTTATGCAGCAGTAATAATGTTCTCAGTCTAATCCAGTCTTCTAGGCTTAAGTCAAGAATTTTATGAGCATATCTAGTTATATGATCTCTTCGATTACGGTTAAATGCATATCTTGCAATTGAATTTAATGCCACTTGTAGTTTCTGCATGCTGCCAGCATCAGAGGAACCAAAATTTCTATTCCATAAAAAGGGTTGGAATTAGGCATGATTTTGCAACTAGAAGCCTAAGATTAAGAGGGATGAGTTTTTGCGTGATAGACAGCTGTCGTACAATTCCGTATATTTTTCCAGTTGCTTGTGCAATATGGCTGGACCACGTAAGAGCCGTGTAGAAATGGATACCAAGGTTTTTGGCTTGTTCAGCATATGTAATTGCAGTGTTGTTGACAACGACCCTTGGTAGCTCACTAACGTTCAATGGCTTTTTGTAGATAAGCAGACAGGTTGACTTAATTGGGTTTAGTCCCAGGCCATTAAATTTCGCCCAGTTGCTAATTTTTAAAATTTCGTCGTTAGTAATTCTAATACACTCATTAATTTCTTGTAAGGGACGACTAACATAAAGTTGTACATCATCAGCATATAGGTGGACATTACATTCGGACAAACATTGAGGTAGGTCATTAATATATAAGGTAAATAGCAACGGTCCGAGGACCGAACCTTGGGGAACACCTCGTGAAAGCGGTAAGAACCCGGAAGAGCGTGTTTCGGTTACTACTGCCTGTGATCTATTACTGAGGTATGTATCAATAAGACCTATTGCGGTTGACGAAAAATTATATATTTTACTTAATTTAGTATTTAAAAATCTATGGTTTATTTTATCAAATCATACGCTTTTCTATAATTATTTAATAATTAACAATTCTAATTTCTACCTGACTACCTATGTCCTCCACTATTTTCTAAATTGCTGTTGTGTTGTTTTTATCTTCCTTAACTCCATTGTGTTTTATTTTGCACTTTGAGTTTTTGTTTTTATCTTAGAACCTCTAACACTCTATAAATTTTATATACACAATAAATTAGAAAGGAAAAATAAAAAATAGGAATAAGTTTTTTTTTTTTTTTTTGTTAGTATTTTTTTTAATTTTCACCACTTTCGGAATGGTATGGTTTTGTTGTTATTATCCAGTTGTTTATTATTTTGGTTAAGTAGTTTTTTTAATATAATTTTAATGTATTTTGGTTCCCTCGCTTTATTCCAACTATACCTTTATTATTTTACTTTACGTTTACTTTAAATTCAAGCACATACCCTAGACTAAAACGAAAAAAATAAAAAATATTTTTACAAAGGGTACAGAGTTAAGGTACAAGTTTAATTAATTTTTTTTCGGTTTATAGCTTATTTACCCCGAAGCGAAACCCGTGGCGTCAACTTCTTTTTTTACCTAAAGTGTTGGCCTTTAAAGTTCACCGCGTTATCGCTGGGGCCTTCTTTAGAAGCGCCACTACAAGTCCCCCCGACCAAAATCACACTTGGTGGGTGGCAACAACAAGGTGATCCGCGCTTGGAACTGCAACAAGAAGGTCGTTGATTCATTGCTTGATGTCCTTTGCGTGGAATTTACCGACTAGTCTTCCTTGCAGATCTTCCAATTCGAAATAGCTTTGTCCCAATTTGCGTCTGATTCTGGCTTTAATAAACGTTGGGGCCAGTTTAGCATTGAAACCCTTTGCAAAGTTACTTTGCTGAAAGTTCCTTCGGAACACTTCTTGGCCGACTACGAACGATACATTGGAACTCCGCAAATTATAAGCATTCTCGTTGCGAGCATGCTGTTTGCGCATGACACTCACAGCTTTGTTTCGCATTAAGTCGAAAGAGTCGTCCTTGCTAAAGCAAACGGCACGATCCTCCAGCAGATTTAATTCCCTCAAAAGTTCATATACTGACCCATCAGTGACCATGTGCTGACCGAAAGCTAATCGGTAAGGGCTATTGTTCACTGCACTATGCCAACTGGAACGCAAGGAGCAGCATATTTTGCTCAAGTTGTCGTCCCAATTAGATTGATTGGGATTGACGTATGCCTTTATTGCGGAAATAACAGATCTGTTCACTCGTTCCGAGGCGTTGGCTTGGGGCGAGTGAATCGCAGTATACGAATGATTAATTCGATACTTTTTCAACAAATTGTTAAATACATGCGACTTAAATTGCACGCCGTTGTCAGAAAGTATCGTTTCTGGCACTCCGAAACAGTGGAAGAGATCTTCCTCAAGGTACGGCAATATCGCATCTGCAGTAAATTTCTTTACCGGCTTAAGGAAAGGAAATTTAGTGAAATGGTCTAGGACGATGAAAATACCTATGTGGCCGGACTTGGAGCGAGGGTAAGGTCCTAAATAGTCTACAAACAGTTTTTGGAAGAACCGTTGCGTTTCTCCGGTCTTTCCCATAGGAGGTCTGAGGACTTTATTGGGTGGCTTAGTGCTTTTGCATATCTCGCAGTGGTTAACATATTCTTTGACATCATTAATCAAATTTGGCCAGTAATAATGTCGCCTCACTCTCTCAAGTGTCTTGTTTATGCCACCATGAGAAGCTAATGGATCATCGTGAGCCATTTTTAAGGCCACAGGCACCAATTCGACTGGCAGCCAAAGCTTCCATGCCAAGTCGTCGGCTATACGGTCTCCAGAAGCATGCTCAGTACGGCGATAAAGAAATCTATCTTTTACCTTAACGTCGGGCAACTGATTTCTGTTCTGTTCGACCTTTGCAATCAGGTTCTTGTAGCCAACTGACTCAAAATGAGGGGACTTCAAATCTACGACTTGATTGGCATCTATGACGGATAGATCTTCACAATGGGTACGCGATAAAGCATCTGGAACAACGTTTTTGGTCCCTTTTCGATGCTGTATCGTAAAAGTGTACGCTTGTAGCTTAAGTGCCCATCGAGCCAACCGAGTTCCAAGGTCGGTTTGCGACATAAGCCACTTCAATGAGGCATGGTCAGTAATAACAGTGAAGGGATGTCCTTCTACATAGGCCCTAAATTTTTTTATGCTCAAAATTGCAGCCAAACACTCTTTTTCTGTAACCGAGTAGTTACGTTGGCATTTGTTGAGCTTCTTAGACATGTAGGCAATGGGAATTTCATCACCTTCTTTGTTTATTTGCATTAGCACTCCTCCTATTCCAGTATGACTTGCATCGCAATGGATGTAGAAAGGTGCTTTAAAATCAGGTGTATGCAATACGGGGGCTTTGCAAAGTTCGGCTTTAAGTGCTAAGAAAGCATTTTCGGCCGATTCGGACCATTCGAAGCGCTGTTTGTGCTTCAATGCGTCAGTAAGCGGGGTAGCTAAGGAAGCGTAGTTTTTTATAAATTTCTGGTACCAGCCAGTCATGCCAAGAAATCGGCGAAGCTGTTTCACAGAGCGGGGTGCTGGGTACTCAGAAATGGCTTGTATTTTGTCAGCGTCCATGGAAATTGAACCATTTCCAACCACATGACCCAAGTATTTCACTTCTTTAACGCAAAATTGACTTTTCTGGACATTAATGGTTAGTCCTGCTCCAGATAGGCATTGAGCAATTTCCCTAAGGATGTCGAGGTGGCGCTCAAATGAGTCCGAGACGATGAGCAAATCGTCTAAATAGACGAACACCTCATTTCGGAATTTTACTGGGATTACCCGATCCATCAGTTTGGACATGGTTGCTGTAGCATTTGTGAGACCAAATGGCATCACTTTAAATTGATAAAGGGCCCTTCCTGGCACGGTAAAGGCCGTTTTATCCCGCGAGCTTTGCTCGAGAGGAATCTGCCAGTAAGCGTCCTTTAGGTCAATACTGGATATGAACTCGGCCTTGGGTAACCGGGCTATCAATCCATCTATTATGGGAGTGGGATACGCGTCTTTGCGCGTGGCTAAATTGACCTGTCGGCTGTCTAGACATAGACGAAATTTTCCTGGCTTATTTACCAGCACCACTGGCGAAGACCAGGCGCTTTCGGATTCTTCGATTACTCCTAGCGCGATCATTCGATCCAGCTCTTCGTAAACGAGTTTTTCCATAGCGGGAGAAATTGGATAATGCCTCTGTTTGATGGGCTTGGCATCGCCGACATCAATCACATGCGACAACAAGGAGGTTTGTCCTAATCCTTTTTCGGCAAACGAAGGAAAGCAACAAATGACTTCGTTCAAGCGTCTTTGCTGAGATTCGGACAAGAGTCTTAGTTGGTTCGTGTCTACTTCTGCAAGGTGAGCAGTTATTGTTTTATTAGACAAGTCTGAGGGCAGCAATTGAAATGCTGTCCAAAAATCTATGCCTAAATATAATGACTGGACCAATGAGGGTATCACATAAAAAGTAATTGGTCTCGAATTACCATTGTAGCAGACCGAAGTGCGTATTTTGCCGACAATGCTTTGGTTTTTCCCATCTGCAGTGCGTACAGTGGAACAAATGGGTTTAAGGGGCGTCTTTTCTTCAAGAATTTCTTTGGCCAAACTTCCACCGATGCAGCTTATAGAAGCTCCGGTATCCATTAACCCATTTTGTAACCTGCCTAATAGGGTTACCTGTGCATAAGGCCTAATGTCGTGGTCTACAATGGCAGCTATCAGTGACTTACGCTCTAGTTTACGGCTGCGCCGAAAATCCATGCGGCGTCGTCTTGAACGTAAAGTTTTTTTCAGCTTCCAAGAGTTGGGTCGAGATTGAGGTTGATTTGTACGATTGTGAAAAGGTATAGCCGGAAGAGTTGACAAGTCTGGGGTATAGGGAGTCGAAGAGTCAGTTTCTTCTAATCTAATATAGGGAGTAGAAGAGTTGGTTTCTTCTAATCCGTGTTGGTAGCTTTCGAAGCTGTTGGTCTGCGTGCACTTTTCAGAGGTGCACGAGATGAGTAGTTTTTTGCACTACTACACTTGGGACAAGAGGGTCGATAAGTATCGGCTTGGCCACAGCCATAGCAGAAGACACGTCGTTCGGATACGCAATCCTGGTAGCGATGACCTTTTTTGGCACAATTCCAGCACAAAAGCTCAAGGGCTGAAATGTCATTTTCACTGTTATCGGACTAGCATTCTGATTCCATTTGGAGAGCGTGAACTGAGCGACGAGGTGCAGTTCGTGACTTCATAGCCTGTGGCTTCAAAACGTTTTGAATGAACACCTCCCGAGTACGCACTAAATGTCTAAGTTCGGACATCGAGGTAATCTTGGCATACAACAATTCGTGTTGTATCTCGGAAATAAGATTGGATCGCACAGACTCTAAAATCGAAGACTCTGGCAAGGGAACAGACAGTTTGTCGGCTAAAAGCACAATCGATTCGTAAAACTCATCGAAGGATTCGCCTTCTTTTTGTTTACGGCGATCAATTGCGGCACGTATGTTTACGTCCGTTCTCTCATCTTTAAATTGAGTTCGAAACGCAACACAAAAAGTCACCCACTTAACTTTAGGCACGCTTTTGTGGTACCGCCAGTACCAGTCGTTAGCGCTGCCTTCAAGTAAGTTGCTGATATGGCACGCTAAAATCTCAAGATCGTTATCCAAAGTTCGTTTGGCTAAGGCTTCGACGCGATATATAAAATCGTCAACACTCATGGACGATCTTCCGGAAAACTTAATTTGCCAGTTGCTTATGATCTGGCTGATTCGATCAGGACGCAAGTCGGAGCTCATGGAGGAGTTCTGCGGTGTTGGTGATGCAGATGCCGTTCGGGAAGAAGTTTGATCTTCTGAGTTAAGAATCGGGTCAACTGGGGGTTCACCAGCTGGAACTGTGAGTGGATCTACGCGAGAATTTAAAGCTGACAAAAGTCCTTGAAAGCCTGCACTCATCGCCTGACACAACATCTCGGTTTGTCTTGCGGCTGCAGCTTCCATTGCGCTAGTTATCGCTTGTTGCATTTGGCTAGCTGATGGGGAAGGATCAGTGTTGGCGTTTGGATTTACCGGAGCAGACTGATCATGCGTCTGATTAGTATCCATGTTATCAGGATTAGTGTTTTCTAATCTTTGTTGGCTCCTCGTAAGGTCTGGCATTGCTGCAGATGTCAAACTCTGGGTAGACTGGCTAAGTTCTGTATTCACAGTTAAGTTCAGCAGAGATGTTTGTATCTGTGCTTTGCAAACAGGGCAAAACTCTCGATT
This sequence comes from Lordiphosa stackelbergi, assembly GCA_018904235.1. Lineage (NCBI taxonomy): Eukaryota > Metazoa > Arthropoda > Insecta > Diptera > Drosophilidae > Lordiphosa > Lordiphosa stackelbergi. Next base: position 127,706 of record JAEIFU010000464.1, read on the forward strand.
TGTTACTCTGGTGTTGAAACACACCCAATGAAAAGTGTGACTGCAGCTAGTAGTCAGCAGCTGAGCAGTGTATTCTATGTCCCTGAGGCAGATGTAGCACTGTATGTCTCCTGCCAAATCGTCACAGCTGCGAGCTAGAAACATGACAGCTTACGCCAGAAAAAGGTCCCTTTTGTAGACCCAAGTACAATTCAGAATTGAAACTAGAGTAAACAAAAACGCAATGTTGCCTAGTGAATAACTGCCTACTAATTGTAAATGTATTTATAAAAACTAGTAATATATTTTTTTTTGAGTTAGATTCAAGAACAAAATCATAAATGGTATCCGGAAATCACAATTTGCTTTCATGGGTAAAGGTCGAACTATGGGCTTCTAAATCAAAAGACAGAAATAGATTTTTCTCGATGAAGGTGCTAGTGTGTTTATTGGTGGTATTCTACAGGTATGCTGACAAGGCAGCGATTCAACGCATAGCAAACGCAATATGCCTGAACGCCAGTATTGAAAAGCATATTCTGACCTGATATGAGCTAAATATCAGCGGAGTATCCAAAATGAGATATGCCATTCGATATATCTCTGATACGCATCCAGGAAGATATTTAGTGTAAGGCTTGGACACTAGATGAAGGTGTAAAGGTATATACAGGAGTTGAATAAAACGCCAACCGCCATACAGCAGAACGCAATGTACCGTTGGTCAGAATTAATCACTCTTGATTAGCCTAAAGGCTTCAATTAAAATAACCGGAATACTACGAGAATACTAGATATCCTTACTATTTTGGCTTCTATTGCGCAGCGGCACAAAAACCAATCCAGGATGACAGGTCTAGTGACTTCGAGTATTCAATCCAGGAATATTTTGAAAAGCTCGAGAAAATTTGAAAGGAAGAAAGAAGAAGTGAATTGATCTGAGCTTAAAACAACCTGTTTAAGCTCACTCATTCTAAAGTAAGGAAAAATAAGTTGGATTGTGGGAGGGTATTTGGTTGTCGGGGCAGTGAACCTGTTTTACTTGATTCACCTTGCCTCTTGACAACTAGGCGTACGCTTTTAATCTGTTTCTGTTGAGCGGCAGGTCACAGATCTCGTCCATAAAAACCTTCTTCCAGCAACAACTCCACAAGATAAGCATAAACTAAAGGATTAATCACCAAAAGCTAATTAAAATTGCGGCGTTAAATCTATTGCGAAGATAAAACTCATCCGGCAATTCTAGGCTAATGCGCATTCGATTAAGGGTTTCTCTTCAGCCAGGTAATGGAGTTATTCTGAAACTACCATTGAGTCCTCAGCTTCTAAACCACTAAATCAGGACAAAGGGATCGAAAAAAAAATACCAGGACTAAATGAGTTAAGTCAGGTGTTAGTGACTGAAGATATTTTTGTTGTTTTGATAGGGGCTGCCGGATCATTCGGGCCCCCTAAGTTGGGCGCCAAATAAAATTAAATAAATAATAAGATCTGTAGCATGCAACGAAGGGTTGCATCCTTTTCGAGCAGATGGTGGGTGTAGGCCTTTACGGAACCCGTGCTGGATCCGGCTATCTTCGTCGGCAATATGGGGGAGGTTCAAGTCAATCGTTACCGCAGGCTACTAGCTCGGTGGCTTACTTAATTTTAAAAATTCACGGGTTGTTTCTTGTATTTTAGGAAGTACTGGAAGCCTATCATTTAGTCCGGGAGGAAAGGCAAAAAGAGGTCAAAGAGAGTAGCACAGGATATTAATAAAAGAAGGGAAAAGAAAAAGGAGAGGTGACCTAGAAGGACATAGCGTGTTTAGGCCCACCTAAGGTGTTGTCTGGTGGCCATGTTCCCCACCCTACCTTGATCACTGCTTGCAGGATATGGACGGTTGTCCATCAGTGATCCCTAGAACATTTAAGCTTCGTTCACTTCACCCCATGGCGGCGCATCATGATTTCCGGATAAGAAAAAAAATTAATTAATCTTCATTATAACTTTAATATTCGACTTCATTGTTTCTCTGGTAGTTAAGCATAATTTATTCTAAAGGAATCTAAAATTATTTAAAGCTAAGATGATTTCGTGAAGCAATTATCCTTGCTAAAACTAGCCTATCTTTAATTAAGAAAATTCATTATAATGAAGGAAAAACAAAAAAAAAATTTCTATACTAAGCGCAAGTGAAATTAGATAAGAGTAGCTGTAAATTCAAGTGTGCATGACAATTCGCCATTTAAATATAGATATTAAATATGAAATAAATTTATAAAATAATGTGAAAGGTAAAGTAATATTAAAGTAAAGGTAGCATTTGCATATATTTATTAGAAATGAACCAAGGCGAAGTTCTTTAGCGAGGTATCACTGTACTC